>VMBQ01004085.1:71629-91288 GCA_007657795.1 Dreissena rostriformis | reverse complement strand
ACTAAATAGGCTAAATAGGCTAAAATAGGCTAAACAGGCTAAATAGGCTGTTAAATTGGCTAAATAGGCTAAATAGGATGTTGGTTTCAACCTTTGTACTAAATAGGCTAAATAGGCTAAATAGGCTAAATAGGCTAAATAGGCTAAATAGGCTAACTTCACACACGTACTTTACTCGCTGATAATTTTCTCAGTGGAGCTGTAATAGGTCATCCCACTAAGAAATGTCGCAGCGAGTAAGTTGCTATAGAGCGAATATTAATACAAAATAAACGCCGATATTTTTCTTGCTGTTATGGCTGAAAAGTGAGCGGCATTAAAAAAGGAATGCAAGTAATAAACGGTATAACACGGCGAAAAATACTTGTCTCGAAATGGACGTCGCCATATTGACTATCAAGTGATAACCCCCTCTGAAAGAGGTAAATAACAATTTTATTTTTCTGCAACACATTATTAACGAAGCCGATGTGTTTGACCATTAATTTCCGATTTTGGAAGACAGTTATCGCGTGCTTTATTGTGCGATAACAAATCCGTTGCACGTCAATAAGTAATGTTAAGCTTATGTAGCCCAGCGAAATCATACTTGCAATACTCAAACAACATCGATGATAAACAAATGTCCATAGTTGGTAAACGTGTTGAGTTTTCGTATTAAACATGGTTTCCATGTTTATATACATTAATACGACAGACTGTATAGGCGTATTATACATTAAATACTAAGTTAAAGCTTATAATACATGTACTTCATCGCTCGTAAGGTATACTGATATGTTTCTTCAAGGTACGTTTTCCAAGTTCGAAACACAATCTTGGTGTTAGACAAGTGTGTATCAATTTGGATCCATTGAGGCGGTCGAACAACAGACGGGATCAACATCTCAGCACAAACTTGCTGGTAAAGAGCGATTGTGTGTGTTTATTATATTATTAAAATTAATAATTCACCTCAATTATAACTCGCTTCAAATGCACTTATTGCTGCGAACAGAAACATGTGCATTTTGCATTTATAACAAAGGCCTGTCCATATACTTAGTAGAACTTGAGCGGTCGAAGTTATTGCTAGGAATACGTCTTGNGTTTACTGTTCAATAACGTCACTAGAACACTGTTTATTCCACTTTTTTCATTTTATTCTCTTCCCACATTTTAAAACACCGCCATAACTTCACGCATGCGCGTATAAGTATATATTAAAAACATTAAATTGTAACAATCAGAAAAAAATCTATAGACAAGCCTTAAGTAATAATTAAACCTTTAACGCCATGGTTTAGACACGCCATCCATCGTAAATGAAAATTGAACAAACAGATGCAACTAATCGTTATTCACCAACGTTAACACGTGTTGTTTTATGTTAAGTTGGATGATAAAATAAATAATGGTAAACAAGTTGGTGGGGAATTTGTAATGTTTGCCAAATCAAAGCTTACTGCTTACATCCGTAAATATGCGTTGACGAAAGCTTGTCCTTTTTTTTTTTTTTTTTAAATCTAATTTCAATCGTCAACAGAGCGTCGTTTGTTGTGTAAAGTGCATTTGGGCTGATTGCATTTGCATGTAAACAGCTCGAACAGGATACAATTTAATTTGTTTATTAACTGAAATGACATCAAAAGGTGTGTCATTGGAATAGAGCCAAGCAATATTCATATATAGCCACAACTGTGCATTATATTTCAAACGTTTCATGTCATACTGATTTATACACGCAGTGAATTTTGATAAAGGTAAGCTTATTTTACATTGTTGTTAAAACATCTGTGTGCTATTACGGCAGTGTGACTGAAACTGCACCGACGTGACGTTTAAGATTGTATTATAACTGCCGATCCGGATATCCTCCCGGGTTGGGTACCGGGCCTTCTCCAGATTTCGCGACATTTGGTTGGGAAAATAGTAACGTGGTTGACTTGTTNTGTTATAACAGCTGTTTGCTATTACGGCAGTGTGACTGAAACTGCACCGACGAGACTTTTAAGATTGTATTATTACTGCCGATCCGGATATCCTCCCGGGTTCGGTACCGGGCCCTTCTCCAGATTGCTCGCAATTTGGTTGGGAAAATAGTAACGTGGTTGAATTGTTTGTATCAGACATTTTTTAATGATTTTTGTTAAAACGGTAGAGTTTATAAATGATGCATTTCATTGACCACATTTACTCAGACCTAACGTGACACGTTTGTTTGTTACTAAAGAATGCAAATCTACATAAATAGTAATTATCGGCTTTTGACGACATAATAAAATTAACACGCTACGCGCAGACGACAAAGTTGTGAAATTACGCTCAGTGTTTTGCAGTTTTGACTTCGGATAAAAGGCTGATAATCAGGTGCGAATTATAGTGTTGGGACCGACAGAATCACTTCGAATTAACGATTTCTTCGGTTTAACGAAGTTCGGGTTTACAATGAAATTTTACATTAAACAAAGAAGAACCAAAATCGGGGCCCGAAAAATACTTCGAAATTACGGTGACTTCGGATTATCGGTGTTCGAAATAACGGTGTTGAAGTGTACATATATATATGTAAAACAAACTGAAAAGGACGTGGTCGAAACATTAATTAATGATATACAACTCGGTGCATTTGTATTGCGCATTTAAATAAAATATAAACAATTGGTGATTCATAGTTCAGACCAGGCTTTCCGGGAACATACTATGTTTTGCTTGTTTTTATTGATTACTACTCACGTTTTGATTGGATTTGCGGTAAACGACTCGTTGCAATTAAATCGTATTTTCCGTAAATATATAATTAATGACTAGCCTATAATCAACCATTTCTAAGTAAATCTCTTCTGTATGATATTACGTTTTAACGACGCAATATTATTGGAATATACTCTATGTATGCGTCGAAAGACCGGTAACTGTTGGCTAAAAATAAAAAAGAACCAATTATACAGTGAAATATAGTTCAAAACATATTATAGCATATAGAATGCCATTTCTGATTAAATGATTAACAACTTTTGCAATTCGATTATGCATATGCATTCTAACTTGGACGCCCATTGTTTTTTTATATGAAAAGGACAAGTATAACATTGTTTAATTCACAATAAACATTTTAAAAAGTTTCAACATTTATACGAAACAATTCATTTTTTGATTTCATAATATGTTGTGAAGTAAAATGAGAATCGAATACAATTTCGCAGTATAATCGTTTATCGGCTTTTTAACAACACCCACGTGAAACAATGTATTCATATTCAATCTGTTGGTATTCTTATAAAAATACACTACAATACAATATCAATATTATATACATCAAACAGGGACACAGTAAACATATTTCTCAATACTGTATTAATGTATAGTATGGTCCTGGCGTTGAGGGCCGTTCAGTTGCTTGATACCGCTGCCTGTGACTAAAAGTAATCGAAAAATGTTGGTGTTGAATATCCCCCTTCATTCTTTGCATCTTGCACAAATAACTAAATGTCTCTTATACACTATTTAGTTGAAAACAAAACCGGTTTATGGTAGTTAATGTATTCTAGTCCCCGCTCTTACAGGTGTTAACCAGACTTGTTTTCAAATAGCATGTTTGCTTTCAAGCGCGTTTTCCAATTACAATATAGCCTATGGCAATCAGAAGTGCCTTCAGCAAAAACGAATAACACACCAATCAAGAAACGTGACCAGTAACTAATTGCGCAGTTGAATTTTTTCTCAAAAACATGTTTGTATGCAACCTTGTAAATAACATAATATCTGCCTTGTATGAACCATGTCCTTCTTTGAAACGTATATAACAGTCATACCACTTATGCTCCATACATCTGTTTACTGAATTCTTACAGGATTTGAAGGATGCTGTCCCTGATGAGTGTCACCGTTTGCGCCATGGCTTTGGTGTTTGGCGTGGTCGTCTGCCAAGGTAAAATTTATAGTTACCCATTTCATATCCGTGAGTAAATGCTTTATTCAATATGCGAGTCAATGATTAATTATATAACTAGTGTGTAAATAAATGTTTTATACAACTATGTGATATTTTGTTGTATAAAATTATGCGATATAATGACGTATACAACTATTTGATATTATTCTGTATACAATTATATGAGTCAATGCTTAATACAAGTATTAGATTTTATGATGTGTACACATAATAGTGTGTGATTTTTTGTTTAGTTTTGTTAATATGATTTATACAATTTTGTGGGAGAATCTTTTATACAATAATGTGATATTATTTTTTACACAGTTTTGCGAGAGATTATTTTATTAAATTATGTGAGAGCACGCTTTATAATAATTGTTTATGTGATATACCTTTTATGCAATTATGTGAGAGAATGCTCTATACAATAATGACAAATAATACATAATACAATAATAAGACTAAATGCTGTATACAAGATGTAAATACATGCATTTTTTGGTAACATACCCCTCTATATAAGTATGCCAGTTAATGATAGATACAAGTATCATAGTTTAATACATGTATGTTAATTAATGGTTAAAACAACTATTTACGATAATGTTTTGTGCATTGTAATTGTGTATTTGTTTGTTTGATTTACCACAACACATTTATAGCATCAAAAACTCGTATCTGTCTCAACAATATAAATGCGTTTATTGTTGGAAATCGGTAGTGTTTGACAAATAAGCAAAACATCATGATTGACTTTGTCAAAGCTGCAGGGCGTTAACGAGACTTGTTCATGTGATTTTTCGTACCAAAGATTATCGGGTCAACATAGACTAATATAACAAATATAGAACTGATTATTTAACGGTGTTTTTGGTCAAATTATATTTACAAACTATTAAAGAAAATCATAAGAAAAGCTGCAGAATAACGTCTCATTTAAATGCAATGATTTTTTTTATGACATACATTTCTGATTTATTTCTAGATCGGGTATCTTATATGGCTTAGAAATATGTATTGATTCATCTTTCTCATTATTATGACACACATACATACTTTTCCATAATGTGTTTAATGAGTTACTTTAAGCAATGAGTCGGTTTCAACAATTCCAACTAACTGAATATCAAAACAACTGCTTCTGGAAATAGAAATTAGCCTGGAACAAGACGTCTGTACGGAATTTTCCTAGTAACACTTAGTGCTAGATAAGTCTTTGCGTTTCATGATTTCATAAGTAAAAAAAAATGATTAGTAAGTCATAGGTATGAAGAATGATCTCTTAGTAAAGATATAATAGGTCCATATGAGAATACACTATGTCCTCATAATAAGATGCGAACTCGTTACATTTGTGTTTATTAATTATGAATGCATTAATTACAGATCGTCTATCGCTCTATCCATCTTTCCGTATATCAACACATCAATGGTATTGAACAGTCAAGCAAGTAAGCAATCAATCAAACGAGCAAGTAATACATTAATTTATAATTCCATTGTTTGGATTTCAGTGTACAGGTGTCCTGACGGATACCCGACGCAGTGTATAGACCCAACGGCAACGTGCCCCAAGTTCTATCTGTACAGTGGCCCGTGCCCGAACACTTACTTGTGCTGCTACGACGTGAATAATAAAACGGGTAATTAACCTCGTAACAAAGTCATATTAAATTCATGTTGAGCTTGATGACTAAGACTTTCCTTACAAAGTAATACTACATTTATTTCTTACATTTAATTGAACACATTTATTGTTTTTACTTCTGGTATGGACCGGTTATATCACACGAATATCTGAATCTCGTTTAATTTGTGTTGCTGCTAACTAAAAGGCGCGCCGTTTTGTTCTTGTTTGTTTTGTTCGTATTTGTTTCCGACGGACATATTCTAATATTCAGTGGTAATTTAAAGAGACTTTTTATATTGAGTAAAATTCTCATTTATAATTTTTACTACCAAATCTATAATGTTCTGAATGGTGTTAACTTATTACAACAGGACAAAAAATAAAACATATTGCCATCCATAAAGTTCGAAACCAGGACCTTTGAAAGCAACATCCGGTGCGCTACCAGTGCGCCACGCATGCTGAAGTTTTATGTGGCAAATTATAAACTCTATATTAGTTACATGCGTTTTAATTATCGACATTTTACCGATTATTATCCATTTATGAACCATTAATTTTAACCATTTTCTTAGTCACTAGTTGTATGTTGTGTGTTTAAACATAGCGTATTTATTCTTTTTGAATACGTTACATTTGTAAGAGATATTAAAAGCACTATCTAGATATTAAAATGGAATGTGATTTGAATTGCCTTGTATATTCATAGTGTGCGAATGTAAGGACATAACGACCTTCAACACAAAGCTGTGTAAAACATCCATTTCATCCAAACCATGCCAGAAATGCTGCTTCAGGTATACCGATTATTTTTTTATCTGTATGTAAATCATTGGGACGAGTTAGTTTAAACCTATTTATTTTAGCTCGATTGCATCGAAAGCCTCGGAGAGCTTAATGAAACGCGCTCGAGACCGTTTCCAGGGAATAGAACTAGTACTGTCTTTGGGAGAGATCGAAGGAACGCTCCCAGTGGGCATCAAACCCGTGATCTCTCGGTCGCTAGGCGGACACCATATCAACTTCGCCATGGCGACCCACTTTAAACCACACATTTAAAACACATACTAAGCGGTGATTTTTTTCCGGTATCGAGTAGTGTTTTCTTCAGTAGTAGGAATCGGTGATAACTTAAACTATCCAATACAATAGCCCGCACATAAAAACTAAAAATTGCACTGGAAATCCAATAAAATATGTTTGTGTCAGTATTGTTTTTGCGGTAATTTGGTTTATTGTCTTTTTCAGATGCCCACATGATGATGATACCCGTGATGATGATTGAGATATTTAAAACGTAATTCCGTTTGATTATATTTACTGAAATAAATTCAGCAAATGCACCATGATGTTGTATTGTATTCAGCGTGTAAAATATTGAACATTATCTTATAGTTAGGAACTCAATTCAAACTGGTTTGACGCTGTTTTACTCGAGGTAGAAATGATACGATGTAAATCCATTCATGTATGTTTTGTCCCACAAACTAAAGTGATCTCAAATATTTGTCAATATGCGAAAATCTACGTGAGTCTGACACAATTGCATATACAAAAAATGTTGTTTGTACATCAGGATTAGTTTGTAACAAAATAAGGTGTCTTTGCTCTATTGCCGTTCACTGCCTGGACACTTCTTTTGATGGGAGAAAAACGAAGAGTTAAATATCTAAGTTGACTTTTTTAGGCTGAAGATCATAATTTAATATTATATTTGAGAAGGATTCGAAATATAATAACGTGACATAGAGTCATTCACAATATTGTCAGCTTGTTATTTTGCACTTATTATTTTTAGCAAGGGGGTTCTCAAAATGAATTGATAAGTTGGTTTCACCAACGTGGTTTTTTAACAAAACAACAAAAGCATTAAACGTAATTCAAACAAGTCTAGAGATTATTTTGAAAATGACATAAAAGATTGCCTTAAAATTACTAATCCTGTCAGTTATAAATTTGACAAGTGTCAACAATTCCATTTCAGTTTGATCTGGAAATAGTAACTTGTTGTTGTGAATTCGAGACAATAAGTGTGATTGTTGTCATTTTCCGATCAAATATGCACTGGTTGTGAATACCTTGTCATTTTTAGTAAAATCTGTTTGCAATATCAATTATTTGTATAAGGCTTTTTGCGCTAGATTACAGCGTTAGGAATAAAAATAAGTGAAACACTTTTGCAACACCAATGTTGCCCGTTTTGTTTTATGTCCTCTAATAAGTTTCACTCAAGTTAAGTTTTAAGGTTTTAGCTCGTTATCTCATTGCATAGTTTGAGTTATAAAACTCACCCATTAACAGGCGTCGGCGTCTTCGTTATGTTCTGGTAATTAAGGTAAACACGCACAATCTCATATCACTGTTTTACTACAGTTATACACTTGAAACTGCACACATGTGTTCGGGAATATCATGTTATGTCACTCACAAAAGCCCATAACTCTGACCTGCAATTGACGATAATGTTGCCCCTTTTTGTATTTCTACTACCGTTAATAATAATAATAATATGAAAAAAGTTACACATGTGTGCAGGTATCACAATAATCGTTCAATAAACACCTTATATGACTGTGAATAGCCTTTTAGTAGAATAAAGCCCATTTGGCACTTAACAAGGTCAGGTTGATGTTTGCATGCGAATTAAATTCAGGTGAAAGTGTGCGTGCACTACGTACATATGAAATCTCTTTAATCGCTTCAGATATTTGATTGAGACTTCACACATGCCTTCTGGATCATCATGCAAGGTCCTTATGTTTAAATAAAAACATTTTAGTTTAACAACTCCATATCTAGTACATATATTAAAACAAAATGTTTCATATGTAATCAGTGACATTATAGACAGACACTGGTCAACCATATGACTGTGATAAGCCTTTTAGCAAAATTACCCCCCCCTGTTTTTACAAAAAAAAGTCAGGTTAAGGGTTGAAAGCTATATGCTATTTGGGTTAAGGTATGAGTGCAACACAGCCTTATCTCTGTGATCACTACACATATTCAAGTGTATCTTCAAACAAATCGTCCTAAAATACAAAGCAACATGTATTATTTGCTCATGTACACTTGTGGTCAACGTGATATAAGCGTCACCCTGTATTTTTTGCGACCAGTATGTAAAAGATCAAGGTGCTACTTAAAAGTCAATGTCAACTTTGGGGAAAAAACACAAACTGTCCGGGCTGTAACTCAGTCACCCATCTGAGAATGTGTAAGTAACTTACTATACTTGTTCAGATGTAGATTTCGACTGTTGCGCGCAAGACCTCAATCTTTCCTCAAAGGTTGCACCCGCACTTAGATGTTAAAAGTCAAATATGGGTATGTTGAAGTTTGTTCGGACTGTCACTTCGTATTACATGTCAACACTTTGCATTATTTACGAAATAAACTATAAGTGTCTTTAGAACTCCTATTGGTTGCATGTCATCATAAAGCTTTCTTTTCCAAAGCCAGTACTTAAAAGCTCTTCAAAAGAAAAAATCTTCTGAAAAACTCGGTACATATAGTTATTTTTAAGGTAATAGCTGCTAATAGTGCGGGCTACCTTCATGTTTGATTGAGCTTTGCTGCAGAAAAGGGTAATAACTGCATATCAAACAGTTCGCCAGCTACCCCTGTCAACAAGTTTTGAATCATTCCGCGATATCCATGTGTGCATATGAGTTCAAGTACAAGTCGCCGAAGATTTCTAAACAACAAGCGATTTATGTCAAGTTTAATGTTTGCTGTTCAAATTCATGACAAGTTAAAAGCAAGTATAATATATGACCTCTAAGTGTGACCTTGATGCAGACTCGTAGGCAGACAGACATACACAAACAATACACCCCCTAAAGGATACATCGATGCGAGAGTATGAAGAGTCAAATGCTTTCGTGAAATTAACATAGCATGCTCATATAACTTGTACTCGCTGGGTTTGCCCCTGAGTAACTAGCAAGCTAGCATGACATTTACTGGGTAGGCATCTGAGTAACAAGAAGGCTCATATTAACTTAACTTGGTTAGCCCCTGAGAAACCTAGTAGGCTCACATGACGTAAACCTGGTGGGCATCTGAGTAAAAAGCAGGCTCATATGACATTAACTGGGTAGGCCCATGAGGACCAGGCAAGCTAATATGCCATTAACTGGGTAGGTCCCTGAGTTCCTTGCATACTAATATGACTTAAACTGGGTAGGCCCCTGAGTACCTAGCAGGCCAATATGACATTAACTGGGTAGGCCCCTGAGTACCTAGCAGGCTTGTATGCCATAAACTGGGTAGGTCCAGGAGTACCTAGCAGGCTAATATGACATTAACTGGGTAAGCCCCTGAGTACCTTGCAGACTCATATGCCATTAACTGGGTAGGTCCCTGAGTAAATAGCATGCTCATATGACATTACCTGGGTAGGTCCCTGATTTCCTTGCATACTCATTTGGCATTAACCGGGTAGGCATCTTAGTACGAAGTAGGCTCATACTCCATTAACTGGGCAGGCCGCTGAGTACATTTAAGGCTCATATGCCATTTACTGCGCAGGCCCCTGAGTACCTAGCTGGCTTATATGAAGTTAACTTGGTAAGCCCCACGCCTGCGTTCCTAGCAGACGCATATGTCATTTACTGGGTAAGACTTTGAGTACCTAGCGGGCTCATATGACATTAACTGGGTAGGTCCCCGAGTACATAGCAGACTCACATGACATTAACCGGGTAGGTCCCCGAGTAAATAGCAGACTCATATGAAATTAACTTGGTAAGCCCCTGTGTACCTAGCAGGCTCATATGCCATTCACTGGGTAAGACCCTGAGTAGCTAGCGGGCTCATGTGACATTAACTGGGTAGGTCCCTGAGTACATAGCAGATTCATATGAAATTAACTTGGTAAGCCCCTGAGTACCTAGCAGTCTCATATGCCATTAACTGGGTAGGCCCCTGAGTACCTAGCAGACTAATATGGTATTAACTGGGTAGGCCCCTGAGTACCTAGCCTGCTCATATGACATTTACAGGGTAGGCTACGGAATACCGAAGCAGACGCATATGACATTAACTGGGTAGGCCCTTGAGTACATAGTTGGCTTATATGCAATTAACTGGGTAGGCCACTGAGTACCTAGTAGGCTCATATGCCATAAACAGGGTAGACCCATGAGTACCTAGTAGGCTCTTATGCCATTCACTGGTTAGGCCCCTGAGTACCTAGGAGGTTCATATGACATTAACCGGGTAGGCCCATGAGTACTTAGCAGACTAATATGACATTTACTGGGTATGCCCCTGAGTACCTAGCAGGCTGATATGATATTAACTGGAAAGGCCCGTGAGTACCTAGCAGACTTATATGACATTAACTGGAAAGGCCACTGAGTACATAGCAGGCTCATATGACATTAACTTGGGAGGTCCCTGAGTACCTAGAATGCTCAAATGACATTAACTGGGAATGCTCCTGAGTACCTAGCAGACTCATATGACATTAACTGGGTAGGTCCCTGAGTACCTAGCCGACTAATATGATATTACCTGGTTAGGTCTCTGAGTAGCCATCAGGCTCATATGCCATTAACTGGGTAGGCCCCTGAATGCCTAGCCAGCTTATATGACATTAAATGGGTAAGACCCTGAGTACCTAGCGGACTTATATGAAATTAACTGGTAAGGTCTCTGAGTAGCCAGCAGGCTCATGAGACATTAACTGGGTAGGTCCCTTAGTACCTAGCAGGCTCGATTATTGGATCTGGATTAACTGTGTATGCCTCTGAGTACCTAGCAGGCTCATATAACATTAACTGGGTAGATCCCTAAGTACCTACCTAGCATGCTCATATGCCATTAACTGGGTAGGCCATTGAGTACCTTGAAGACTCATATGACATTTACGGGGTAGGCCCTTGAGTACCAAGCAGGCTCATATGACATTAACGGGGAAGGACCCTGAGTACCTAGCAGACTAATATGACATTAACTGGGTGTGCCCCTGAGTACCTAACATGCTCATATGACATTACCTGGGTAGGACCCTGGGTACCTAGCAGACTTATATGACATAAACTGGGTGTGCCCCTGAGTACCTTACATGCTCATATGACATTAACTGGGTAGGTCCCTGTGTACCTAGCAGACTCATATGACATTAACTGGGTAGGTCCCTGAGTACATAGCTTACTCATATGACATTTATTGGGTAGGCCCCTGAGTACCTAGCAGACTCATATGACATTAACTGGGTAGGCCCCTGTGTACCTTGCAGGCTCATATGACATTAACTGAGTAGGCCCCTGAGTACCCAGCAGACTCATATGACATTAAATGGGTAGGTCCCTGAGTACCTAGCAGGCTCATATGACATTTACTGGGTAGGCCCCTGAGTACCTAGCAGGCTCATATGCCATTAACTGGGTAGGTCCATGTGTACCTATCAGGCTCATATGACATTTACTGGATAGGCCCCTGAGTACCTAGCAGGCTCATATGCCATTAACTGGGTAGGCCCCTGAGTACCTAGCAGACCCATATGACATTAACTGGGTAGGACCCTGAGTATCTAGCAGGCCCATATGGCATTAACTGGGTGTGCCCTTGAGTACCTTGCAGACTCATATTACATTAACTGGGTAGGCCCCTGTATTACCTAGCAGGCTCATATGCCATTAACTGGGTAGGCCCCTGAGTACCTAGCAGGCTCATATGCCATTAACTGGGTAGGCCTCTGAGTACCTAGCAGACTCATATGACATTACCTTGGTAGGTCCCTGAGTACCTAGCAGGCTCATATGCCATTAACTGGGTAGGCCTCTGAGTACCTAGCAGACTAATATGACATTAACTCTGTAGGCCCCTGTATAACCTAGCAGGCTAATATGACATTTACTGGGTAGGCCCCTGAGTACCTAGCATACTCATATGACATTTATTGGGTAGGCCCCTCAGTACCTGGCAGACTCATAAGACATTACCTGGGAATGCCCCTGAGTACCTAGCCGGCTCATATGACATTAACTGGGTAGGTCCCTGAGTACCTAGCAGGCTCATATGCCATCAACTGGGCAGGCCCCTTAGTACCTAGCAGACTCACATGATATTAACTGGGTAGGACCCTGAGTACCTAGTAGGCTCATATTCCATTAACTGGGTAGGTCCCTGTGTACCTAGCAGACTCATATGGCATTAACTAGGTGTGCCCTTGAGTACCTAGCAGACTCATATGACATTAACTGGGTAGGACCATGAGTATCTAGCAGGCCCATATGCCATTAACTGGGTAGGACCCTGAGTACCTAGCAGATTCATATGAAATTAACTTGGTAAGCCCCTGAGTACCTAGCAGTCTCATATGCCATTAACTGGGTAGGGCCCTGAGTACCTAGCAGACTAATATGGTATTAACTGGATAAACCCCTGAGTACCTAGCCTGCTCATATGACATTTACTGGGTAGGCCACGGAATACCGAAGCAGACGCATATGACATTAACTGGTTAGGCCCTTGAGTACATAGTTGGCTTATATATAAACAGGGTAGACCACTGAGTACCTAGTAGGCTCTTAGGCCATTCACTGGTTAGGCCCTTGAGTACCAAGGATGTTCATATGGCATTAACCGGGTAGGCCCATGAGTACTTAGCAGACTAATATGACATTTACTGGATATGCCCCTGAGTACCTAGCAGGTTGATATGATATTAACTGGGAAGGCCCGTGAGTACCTAGCAGACTTATATGACATTAACTGGAAAGGATCCTGAGTACATAGCAGGCTCATATGACATTAACTGGGTAGGTCCCTGAGTACCTAGAATGCTCATATGACAATAACTGGGTATGCTCCTGAGTACCTAGCAGACTCAAATGACATTAACTGGGTAGGTCCCTGAGTACCTAGCCGACTAATATGCTATAACCTGGTTAGGTCTCTGAATAGCCATAAGGGTCATATGCCATTAACTGGGTAGGCCTCTGAATACCTAGTCGGCTCATATGACATTAAATGGGTAAGACCCTGAGTACCTAGCAGACTTATATGAAATTAACAGGTAAGGTCTATGAGTAGCCAGCTGGCTCATAAGACATTAACTGGGTAGGTCCCTTAGTACCTAGCAGGCTCGATTATTGGATCTGGATTAACTGTATATGCCTCTGAGTAACTAGCAGGCTCATATAACAGATATAGATCCCTAAGTACCTACATAGCATGCTCATATGCCATTAACTGGGTAGGCCAATGAGTACCTTAAAGACTCATATGACATTTACGGGGTAGGCCCCTGAGTACCAAGCAGGCTCATATGACATTAACGGGGTAGGACCCTGGGTACCTAGCAGACTCATATGCCATTAACTGGGTAGGCCCCTGAGTACCTAACAGGCTCATATGCCATTAACTGGGTAGGCCCCTGAGTACCTAGCAGGCTCATATGACATTAACTGGGTAGGCCCCTGAGTACCTAGCAGACTCATATGCCATTAACTGGGTAGGCCCCTGAGTACCTAGCAGGCTCATATGCCATTAACTGGGTAAGCCCCTGAGTACCAAGCAGGCTCATATGACATTAACGGGGTAGGACCCTGGGTACCTAGCAGACTAATATGACATTAACTGGATGTGCCCCTGAGTACCTAGCAGACTCATATGACATTAACTGGGTAGGTCCCTATGTACCTAGCAGACTTATATGACATTAACTGGGTGTTCCCTTGAGTACCTTGGAGACTCATATGACATTAACTGGGTAGGCCCCTGTATTACCTAGCAGACTCATATGACATTAACTGGGTAGGCCTCTGAGTACCCAGCAGACTCATATGCCATTAACTGGGTAGGTCCCTGAGTACCTATCAGGCTCATATGACATTTACTGAATAGGCCCCTGAGTACCTAGCAGACTAATATGACATTTACTGGGTAGGCCCCTGAGTACCTAGCAGGCTCATATGCCATTAACTGGGTAGGCCCCTGAGAACCTAGCAGACTCATATGACATTAACTGGGTGTGCTCTTGAGAACATAGCAGACTCATATGGCATTAACTGGGTAGGTCACTGAGTACCTAGCAGGCTCCTATGACATTAACTGGGTAGGACCCTGAGTATCTAGCAGGCCCGTATGACACTAACTGGGTAGGTCCCTGAGCACCTAGCAGACTCATATGCCATTAACTGGGTAGGCCTCTGTATAACCTAGCAGACTCATATGACATTAATTTGGTAGGCCCCTGAGTACCTAGCAGACTCATATGACATTAACTGGGTAGGTCCATGTGTACCTAGCAGTCTAATATGACATCTACTGGGTAGGCCCCTGAGTACCTAGCATACTCATATGACATTTATTGGGTAGGCCCCTGAGTACCTAGCAGACTCATATGACATTACCTGGGTAGGCCCCTGAGTACCTAGCAGACTCATATGACATTAACTGGGTAGGCCCCTGAGTACCTAGCCGGCTCATATGACATTAACTGGGTAGGTCCCTGAGTACCTTGCAGGCTCATATGCTATTAACTGGGTAGCCCCCTGAGTACCTAGCAGACTCATATGACATTAACTGGGTAGGACCCTGAGTACCTAGTAGGCTCATCTGCCATTAACTGGGTAAGTCCCTGAGTACCTAGCAGACTCATATGACATTAACTAGGCGTGCCCTTGAGTACCTAGCAGACTCATATGACATTAACTAGGCAGGACCATGAGTATCTAGCAGGCCCATATGGCATTAACTGGGTAGGACCCTGAGCACCTAGCAGGCTCATATGCCATTAACTGGGTAGGCCCCTGAGTACCTAGCAGACTCATATGACATTAACTGGGTAGGCCTTTGTGTACCTAGCAGGCTTATATGACATTACCTTGGTAGGCCCCTGAGTACCTAGCAGGCTCATATGACATTAACTGGGTAGGTCCCTGAGTACCTAGCAGGCTCATATGACATTAACTGGGTAGGTCCCTGAGTACCTAGCAGGCTCATATGCCATTAACTGGGTAGGCCCCTGAGTACCTAGCAGACTCATATGACATTACCTTGGTAGGCCCCTGAGTACCTAGCAGGCTCATATGACATTAACTGGACAGGTCCCTGAGTACCTAGCAGGCTCATATGCCATTAACTGGGTAGGCCCCTGAGTACCTAGCAGACTTATATGACATTAACTGGGTAGGCCCCTGAGTACCTAGCAGGCTCATATGCCATTAACTGGGTAGGTCTCTGAGTACCTAGGAGGCTCATATGCCATTAACTGGGTAGGCTCCTGAGTAACTAGCGGACTCATATGACATTTACTGAGTATGCCCCTGAGTACCTAGCAGACTAATATGACATTAACTCTGTAGGCCCCTGTATAACCTAGCAGACTCATATGCCATTAACTGGGAAGGCCCCTGAGTACCTAGCATACTCTCACCCTTTGACACGACCGTCGCCCTTTAAACACGACCGTCGCCCTTTTAGAACGCGACCGTCGCCCTTTTGTATGCGAGATATAAATGTATATGCTCTAATTATTGCATAAAATAAATTTTCTTTTTGAAACCTTGAATACACATTTAGTTACCAGTAGACACGTTATTTTAATTGGATATTTTTCTTTCATTTGGATAAAATTGGTGGAACTGTAGGATTAGTTGGTTCGAAACCACTATTACAGAGTAGATAGATAAATAGTTTTATTTGTGTATACATGTCAAGCAATTTACAATTCAGTACAATCAATACATCATCTTCCGAAACATATGCATTACGTACATACTAAATACAAATACAACGATATAACTTAACATTCTAACTTCAAATGTGAATTGTGCCATTTATCACAGATCTAAATAAGATTACGACATGATGTATACACAGAATAACCCGTAAAGCCTAGACATGCTGACATGAATAAGCTTATTTCCAACGGGGTCCCTGGATTTAGTCGAACAACTCTTATAAGTGACTATAAATACATTGCTTTTTACAGTTCTTAACATAGAATCGACATGATCCTACAAATTATTTCTTTTACAAATTAAGTGAATCTTTCAAAAGTTGACATGGTACTACACTGACACAAACAAATAACAAAAAATTACGAATTACATAAAATAAAACAAATCTAAAAGTAAAAATACATGGAATTTTCGTCTACCTTCATATCATTTTATAGATGTTTCTTATCAAGTTTCTTAAAAGTAAATTTCGATTTGATGGACTTTATATTATCTGGTTATGAATTCCAATCCTTAATACCATTGTAGTACAATGAAGACCTAGTGAAGCCATCAACTTGAGGTACATAAAAAATTAAAAAAAATCGTGATCTATTCCCATACTGATGAACATCTGTACATTTGACAAAATTGTCTTTTAAATCGCTTGGACATTTATTGTAGAAAATCTTATGGATATGGTTAAGTCGAAGTTGCTTGCATCTTTGCTCAACGTTCAATAAACCAAGATCTTCGAAATGTGATACACCAAGTAATGTTCTACGATGGGAATTGTTAATAAAAACGAACCATTTTATTTTGGACTATTTGTAGCTTGTGCTTAAGCTGTTTCGTGTGTACACAATACCACGAAGAGGATACATAATCTAAATGGCATTGTATTAAAGAATTACTTAAGCTTCTTCTAAGACTTTTATTTAAAAATCACTTTGTCTGTAAAGAAATTTAAGTCTAGACTTAACCTTCTTGACGATATTATTTACAAAAGAAGTACCGGACAAATCAGCATATAAAATCGAACCAAGATATTTTGCATACGTCTGAGATTTTATAACATGATCATTACATTGTATATGAAAATTGTCCACCTTAGTGAGTTTACGTTTCGAACCAAAAAGAATACACTCGGTTTTGCCTTGATGGAGGGATAGCGTATTGTCTATTAACCACTTGCTACAGGACTCGAGCTCTTTGCCTAAAACTTGACTGATGGTACTTGAATCTTTATGTGAATACAAAATTGCACTATCATCATCATAAAGTATTAATTTACAGTTGGATGATATACTTGTTTGCATATCATTAACGTTAGTCAAAAACAAGAGAGGACCCAGTATACTCCCTTGGGGAACACCACACACAACCGATTTGAAATCCGATTTAGCGGCATTAACATGTACAGACTGCGTCCTATCAGTTAGGTACGAGCGAAACCACTCCACAGACTCCACTCACATCGCACGAAGCTTCCGACACAGTATGTCATGATCTTCAATGTCGAATGCCTTCTGTAGATCTAATATAATCATACCAGTAAACAAGCCCTTAGAGGTTTGTCTACTTTTATGATCAGACAGGTGAATAAGACAGGAGTCAGTGGAGTGGTTCCCCCTGAATCCACTCTGATACTCATACAACAGACCGTTCTTCACTAAAAAGGATTCCAACTGGTTGTATACAGCTCTCTCTAAAAAAAATAAACAATGGACAAAATACTAACCGGTCTATAATTATAAACCTCGGACCTATTGTCTTTCCTAAACAGTGGTTTTACCTTAGCACTTTTTAAATCAGTGGGAACTACATTGTTAACAATATAGCTATTTATCAAAAATGTAATATTAGTTTCGATATAAGGAGCAGAATCTTTCAAAGATTTGGCCGGAATTTCATCTAACCCAGTACTCTTAGAACAATTCAATTTGCTTAACTCTTTGTTAACAAAATCTTCAGAAACTGTATGAAGTTTAAAAGAATTGTGAGCAGGATTTCTGTCTCTGTAAAATGATTTAAAAATACTAGATGCTGTATAAAATAGATTTGAAGCAGCATATAGAATATAACTAAATGTAATGTATTTGTTGTTTATAGATATTTATGTCATAAAGACAAATGCTTTACATGGTTTAGGAAGTAAGATACAATTGAAAATGTGTATATAGGTTGTAGATTAGACTGATTTTATAACAGTACATTATTACTGAAAAATGTTGTAAATTGTACAAATATTCCTTTTTCAATTTCAAACAATGATTTAGTATTGCTAGAATTAAATATTAAATATACAATTAATTTTTGTAATTAATATTGGAAAATTCATTGTTCCTATTTGGAAGATAGTGATTATATATAAACATGTTAATAGTATATGACAATTATGTATTGAACTGATGAGATTATTAAGAACATTGGGACAATATGAAACGGTTAAAAGATGTATTTTGTATGATAAGAAACAAAAAAACGAAGTGAAATATATTGTGAAATTAAATTCTAAAAAAAAAAATCAATATAAATCCTAAACAGATTTAAAGAAAAAAAAAACATCAATATAGAATGCAGATAGTTAAACTAGAAAGTGATTTACACAAAAGTTTTATTATTAGAAGTATAACATATATTTGATAGTAATGCTAATCCTTCTTCAAGATCTCCTAAAACTGAACAGCCTAATGGTTTCAATAAATGTATCAGTCATTTTAATTATAATGGCGTCGATTATAAATCTTCTTGTAAAGTATTTTAAATAGTTTAAATGACTTGTATTAAAACATTTACTAACTAGAAATGGCGCGGCCTCGGCCGACGCGTATCCCCACGCCGCATGTAATTAGTAATGTCATCCAATTAAATTTCAAAGTCATGCATATTTTCAATTCCCCATAATCAACATTGAATTATGCAGTACATAAAAATAAATAAAAAAAATGACTTTTGAACTCCAAGTGTGACCTTGACCTTGGAGATATCGACGTAATTATTTCGCGTGACACACCGTTCAATGATGGGGAACAAATGTGCCAAATGATTTTAAAATCCCACAATGAACGACATAGTTATGGCCCGGACAAGATCATTTATGGCCATTTTTGGGTGGGCGTGGTCTATGTGGGCGGGGCGCCTCAGGGTTGGTAATGGGGCCATGCATAGTTGAGATTGACCGTATTGTCATAAGAGATGTTCAGTATCAATTTGAAGTAAATCGGTGTAGAAATGAAGAAGTTAATGTAAAATAACATTAAAAAATGAGTGAAAATCTCTGACCCGGCCCCACCCCAACCCCCATAACTTTTGACCCAGGGGTCAGATCAAAATTCCAAATAGTGCAGGGTCGCACATATGCTCATAGCTACCATGTGTGTAAGTTTCAAGGTTCTAGTGCTAATAGTGTAGGAGGAGATATTGGCCAGGAC
>VMBQ01004085.1:31704-65818 GCA_007657795.1 Dreissena rostriformis | reverse complement strand
CCCCCCCCCCACACTCAATTTGGCTAAACTCCTGTAGTCAACAAATATTACAGAAAAATTTAAATTTACATACAAATATCACTTAGTGGTTTAACGACAAACAATTGAACGTTAAACAAGTGACATCGTCACATTTTTAAATTTACAAACAAACATCGCCTAAAGTGGTAAACACTAACAATTGAACGTTAACCAAATATCATCTTCACAACTTAAAACTTATACAAATGTCATCTTCAAGTGTTAAAAGTTACACCAATCTCATCTTTACATATTTAAAGTCACTCAAATGTCATCTTCACTTGTTGAAAGTTACACCAATGTTATCTTTACATATTTAAAGTCACACAAAAGTATATTCACGTATTAAAAGTTTCACCAATGTTATCTTTAAATCTTAAATGCGGTTGAAAACAATAAATTAGGAACAAAAAAAGTTTGAAGTTCAGTTTGTAATTGAATTTTATTTGTTTTGCAGAGTGTCCCTTATCTCCCTGAGCACTTGCATTATGTCCCTATGATTCGCACTGACTGCGGCCAGCATTGAGGCATGTCCTTCTCGAATCGCATTCACCATTTGTATAGTAGACTGCCAAATCGCCTCATGGTTTGTTTCCGTCGCTGCTACCGGAGAAGACGCCAACACCGGTTCAGGCTGCCCCGCCGACGTTACTGTTGGAACGACCTGCCGTTGGGTAGCCGCTTCAGGGGTAAACGCCACCACCGGTTCAGGCTGCCCCGCCGACGTCAATGTGGGAACGACCTGCTGATAATCGTCCTCGTTGGGAGCCACATTCTGTTCGACGAATGCCTCCAACCAGTTATTAAACTCCGCCTCCTGGTGTTTCTCATCCAGCAAGGGTGTTGGGGCGTCGTAATTGCCTATGGTAGGGCTACCAGGCTCGCCTGGCTCGCCTGACTCGGACGAGTCTTTCGTCTGTGCCTGGGATTTCTCCATCCCCGAAACCGCGCCATTATCCCTGTTGCTCAGCGGCATCACAGGACCGAGAGGATCCTCCATCTCTTCAATGGGTTCGACGTAATTGCTGATTTCAATTGGCCTTTCAGCCTGGTTTAAAACGTCTTTTGAGTTTGGTACCTTTAATTTTCTAACTTCTTCAACGTGCCTCCTATAACTGTGGACATGATCCAACAGCTCTTGTCTCTCTAGGCAACGAAAATTGCATAAGCTGCATGAAAATGGCACCCTGTCCATTGGTACATGGTACTTCAAAACATGCCCTTCGATTCTTGATTTTCGGTCTACCTTTCCGCACGCACGGCACCTGTAATTTCGGTGACGGCTGACTTTCCACATTGTCTAAAAAAAACAGTGATAACAGAATACTTTATAAATATTGAAACATAAAGTTATAACGTGTGACTTGTTCATTGAATGATTGAGCTATTCAGCAACTTGTTACAATTTTGACTTTATTAATATTTTGAAGAGAAGCGTTATTGAATCTTTGCGATACAATATTATTTGCTGGTAAAAATCGACTGTTAAACTGCGTTACAGTGTTGTGAAATAACTTTCAGACTTATTGATGTTGCATTTATGAATGCGTATGAATTGTGTTGTTTAATGAATAAAACCTGTTGAACTTTTAAGCCAAAGAGTTGCGTTCAATGATAATATCATTAGACCCACGTACCGGAGCATAACAATACTCTACACGTTATCACAAATAATAGTGAATACCTACACAAATGGTTTTTTAATACTTATATTCACTTCACTTAAATGTTAATAACTAAGTAAAAAGCGTGCTCTTGTATTTTCAGAGTGACCGTATTATTGGTTTTGCTTCGTTTATTATGCATAACCGTTTAAATACCATTTAACTACGGTACTTTTAATTTGTATTGCATGTTTTATATAGGTCAAATCATTTAAATCCCTGTCTTGGTGTTTGTAACCTCGTCGTTGGTGTGAGGCATCGCCTTCAGCCTGTACTCAATGTCCGCCAGCTCTTGCCGTATTTTATCCACCTGGCCTTCATTGCAATCACACGTGTACAAGTATTCCAGCCTAAACAGTTCCGTCTTGATCTTTTTCAACGTATCCCTGACATTTGCATCGTCGCCCATTGCCTCGTACACATCTGCGAGGCAATTGTAACACTCAGTCAACAAGTGACTTTTCGGACGCTGCCTTATAACATCATCACTGAAGGAAAGCACAGTTTTTCCAGTTTTAATACATTTAGCATTGTCCCCCTTTTTAACGGCCACTTTCATCACATTGACCAAGCTTTCCACGTGAGTGGTTTTTCCAGACGCCACGTCCTCACGTCCCCGCGCCGCTTTCTCGAACATTTCAGCTGCTTTGTCCATATTGCCCTGTTTGAAATACAACTTTCCCCTCGTGTCATTCAAATACGCAATATCGAGTAGCTGCGGAAAACGTTGCTTTGATAAAATTTCTTCCGCTTCGTCTAAAGCATTTAATGCTTCATCAAACGTTCCAACGGCAATGTATGCGTTTGCAATATTCGTCAACGAATCAACACGAGCAAGATCTGGAGCCTTGGATTTGTTCTTTATTTCAAGGCCTTCTTGAAAATATTTCAGGGCCAACCTTCCGTTGCCCTTCTGGCTATACATGAGTCCAATGTTGTTCAGTGTACTTCCAACACCCGGATGATTTTCGCCTTGGAATTTCCGACGACGTTTGAGGGAAACAAAGTGGTATCTCTCGGCCTCTTCGAATCGTCCTGTTGAAACATGTATGACTTTACAAGTAGGAATTCTTTTTTTTAAACTTCATGGGAAATTCAATTTGCAAAGAAAGGTAGAATTAAAAAAATAGGACTATACTTAAATTATGTTTTCTTAACTATTTATTGTTCGACTGAGTTTCGGAAACAGTTATAATTCAAGGCAGGTGAACGTTTATTACCATCAATTATCAGAATACATTGAGGATTATATCACTCGATCGATAGTTAATAGTTAGATGAAATGCAAACCTAATAACATTTGAAACAATTAATAAATCAACAAAATAATATCAATTTAAAGCGATCATGGGATTAGATGTCTCGAACGTAATCCAAGCACCCTTACCTAAGTGTGTAAGAGTAATTCCCATACTATTTAACGACTGAAGAGCAACGTGCTCGAATGGCTTTCCAGATAGCAGCGAAATAGACAACGAGGTCTTGAAGTGACTATAGAAATCATTGAATGTGATTAGTTTTGAACTTTTAAGTTTTAATTCAAGGCACAATACAAAACGAAACAATATAAGGACGTAGTTAAATCAATTTGAATATGTCCTTTGATAATGATGGGCGAGGTCTACTTGATTTTAACTGTAAAATAGCTGTATGACATATAAACATATGACATATGACATAAAGTCTAGAATGAAATATAGATCTATGTATTGTTCGGTTTTGAATAGTACATGTAACCATCGATAAAATATAAACTAATTTTATCATCAGTGGCGTCTGGTGTATCACACATTTTGAGCAAATCTGCAGACCTGATAAACAACTCCTGTCACAGGAGTTGTTTTGTTATATTGATGTGCATGATGTGGAATAAACGTGTCCATTCTTGTCAGGAAATGGAAAAAAAAACAAGTACGTAACATATAAATATGGAAAACATAACGAGTACTTTATAGCGTCTTCGTTTTGATCCTGTAACATGAGGTTGTATCCGATGCGCTGATGCACGATTGCGAACTGTAACGACTTTCCAGCGCCTTTCAATATGCGTAACGCTGCGCTGTATTTGGTGAAGCCCTCTTTAAGATTTGCCTGAAAATAAAAAAAAATGTTAAAATAATCTTACAAAATTGTTAGTGTAAACTACTGGTCAATAGAATTTAACTCATCAGTATAAACATGTGTATTTATACATATAAATATTACTATTCAGGCATCAATACTATAAGTCAGTTGACAGAAATATATCGCTCCTCCTGTCGGTTATATGTCCAAGAGGGGATGTTCAAGGGACTGTAGTAAATCGATTAAAATATGTTACCATGTGTTTTTTTCTTTTTCAATGAAATCCAAATCATTATTAGTCAATTACAATTTTGAGTGATTCGTACTAATATCTACTTTTCAAAAAGAATCGTATCGGTATTAAGTCTTCAAATTAACATGTGAGCCGCTTCATGCGGAAATGGGTCTTATGCCACATGCGGCCAACGTAGATTTAGACCAGCCTACGCATCCACACAGTCTGGTCAGGAGCTAAATTGTCCGCTGTAAGGGCGCGGAAAGATTTCGTGGTCTCATTATCGGTAATGGCAACTCCAGACAATGAAATGTGTATAAGATACTCTGGATGCATTTTGCATAAGACCCATTTTCCCATGACGCGACCCATATATGTCATGAATGTTAAGTCAAGTGTACAGGAATTAGTGTATATGTTTCAGAGTTCCATGTATTTTGTGGGTGTGGGTTGAAGGGGGCAAATGGCATACAAACTCAATATATGTTTAACATCCATTTAATGACGTCGATCAATATAGTCACACGACTGAAATACCTCTACAAAGACAATAACAACCAGTTTACAAATATAACGAAACATGAAGTATTATTTAATACGAAATAAAATGAATATCACTTTTATTTCACACACATATCACAAAACAATGGTACACAATTATTCTACTAATATAAAAAAACTTAAACTCACCAGGTTGGTAACACAAAGGGGAACACATGTAGGACTTGTGTCTACTTATTGCTGTGGCTGAATGCAAGCGTGGTCAGTAAATTAATACCGGAATAAAACAGTGCTATTGAATGATCAATGATAATATTGCATCGGAGCAATTCTTGATTATGATTGGATATAACAACTATTGCATCAGCCTTCATGGGTGAACGAACACTGGAGAGAGGAAAGAATTACCACAAACAGTAAATGTATATTTTATGAAAAGGTAGATATTACATTGACCTGTACAACATATATAATGTTGGTATAAATGTTCACGAACACGTGTGCAGACTTCCAACTACCATATATAACACATAAATTAGTGTACATAAATGATGAGTATTTAACGTACCATGACATTAGTGTACAGGCTTCCCACTGCCAGATCTACGGCAGCTTTGTCCATTTCTTTGCCGTATCGGTCTGCTGCACGATGACATTCACTGTAGAAATCCTCTGAGTTACCTGGATATTATAACTATTTATAGTAACACAATTTGTTGTTGTTTTTTGTCACATAATTAACGACAAACGTCATACATTTCTTAATTGGACTGGGCCAAACAGTCCACATCAACGAAAATGCATGGCATACAAGGAAATGAAGGGATTCGAGAGTAATCCAAATCACCCACCAAAATCTACATATATCTACTAGTACATGTATTGACTTTTATGCCGAGTGGTGACAATGGATCATTTCAGTAAAATATATACTCAACACATGTTCTAGTTGTTAAAGAAAAACAAACGCTCAAGACAAAAGGTGAATTGCCACCCTTTAAAACAAATATATAACGTATTATATTGAATAGTGAACTTTTGATAGCACTGTCTTACTCTATAGCTCATTTGACATAAAAAAACACATATAGACTACAATAGTACACAAACGTCTAGCGTTTTTTGTACGGTCATAAACGTTGTGTAGACAATGATTTATATTGTTGTATCATATTTGTGCATGATCGCGAGAGAAAACTGTTTGTTTTTGGATTTAGAGCTTAAGTGTATATTTCCTAACAATTCAAAGTATGTAATTTGACGGAAGTTAAATAAGCCAGCGAATGTCGGTGCCTTCTTTTTATAACAATTGTAAGCGGAAAATATACGCAAAAATGATAATAAAATACTTTGGTCAATAGCAGATAAAGTAATGTTGCAAAGTAGTTGCGATTTTCTATTACATAATTAGCATAAGTTTACATCCACAAGAAAAAAAGAAAGAAAGCGTTTCCATGTTGTAAGTGTTCCTTAAAGGCGACACATTTCTCGGTGATGTAATTTAACTTATGCCCAATACTAACACGACACACGATTTGTTTTTCTGCAGACAAAGATGCAAATGGGCGCGGCTCATGTGTGGCAAACTCGGATCCGTTTATTGCTTTATCTGCGAGATATTGCTCAATAAACTCTGTGGACTCAGTGGCCATCCGAATAAAGAACATGTAAGTGTCCTGTGTAGTGTACTGTATCTCCAGCAACAGCTTCTGAAGGTTCGGCTGCTCCAACGCGAAGTCCGCCAAGGCGCTCGCATACTCCTGTGACGGAAATCGTCGAGATATGCTCGTCATTACCTCGGTGAACGTTTGACAAAAACGCTTGCGGATTTCTGGAAAAAATGAGACTTTTAATTAGGTTTGTTGACACAATCTCCAGTCCGTCGCCTTGACGAACAAGTACTTAGTATCTTCAGACCTTACAATCTTGCGAACTCCATCAGAGTGGAGATCGAACCCGGGAACTCAAGATCTCTAGGCGATAACATTTTATCAACCACGCCACTGCGACCTATGACTAGTTTAACCCTTTATTATTTTAAGACAAGCTTTCCTGCTACACATAGTATTCAAAATCTATTGAAATCCCTGTTTGCCAAATTTCGTTTCTCAATAAAATATATCAGTGCATCCATGTTGTTATACATATTGCATTAAAATGAAATTGTAAATCCTATAAATTATGTTCACAAAAACGGTAAAATAAGTTAAGGCGTCCGTCAAATATATATACATGCAAATCTTCATATATATGTACAATTATCAAATACATTGTATCAGTCTCAATCCATCATCAGCGGAATAAACCAGCATCATTATTATTGTGTTACAATGGAGTCAATAAGCCCTTACAGTTATGTATTTACAGGTCAAAGTTACCAAACGCATTCGATTGGGAATATTTCTGTTCGGTAAATATGCTGGAGGAATATTAACTTTAAGCAAAGGCCTCGGCCCCGGCAACATGTAATTATTGGCCCCACTATCCACAAAATTACAGGGCAAGATCAGAACCGTATGTATGGAAATAGGAGCAACTTAAACGTTTGATACAAAAGGCAATTGAAATATATTTGTGTTACCTGGAATGTGCCGCAAAACGAAAAACGTTTTGAGACACTCCCGCAAGATTCCCTGTATATTGAAGCGCTTATTCGCGGAATCATAGGTAATGAAGTGACGCCTAAGTTTAGGAACAAGCACTTGATCCTTCACCGCCGCTTCCGTCGGGTAATCTGCGGTTGAAGTTAAGTGCATTAGATTTGTTAGAAAATCACGAACAGACATCTTGAAAAGAAATTTTGAATAGACATGTTACTAGTTCTAGGACTATTTGCTGGAAACGATCAGAAAAAAGTAAATAAAAGTTTCATATTTCAACAACTTGAAACAATGCATCGACGCAAAATGATAATTCCTTTTCCTAACATATCGTATCATATGGGGCTTTATCACATGAGGCATCGGAAATCAATATAACTAACTGAGATTTCCATACATATGTAATTTAAATATATGCAAAACATAATGTGTTGATGTTGCATATTGTCAGGTGACAACATTTATCGAGATCCTCGACATTTATTGAGATCGCAATCAACTGAGAACATAGCACTAGAATTTAAACGGATCAGCACAGCCTTGAGCATTTAGTACTGAAATACTGAAAGATGTCAACATTAAACGCATACTATGAGTGATCATGGGTTTGAAAAAACGACTTTTTGTTGTTTGAAAGGCCAACTATGTACTAGGTTATGTTCATCAATAACTTGGTAGCGATTTGCCTGTTCAGTAGTGAACGGGTTTGAAATAACGTCTCAATAATATCACAACTGTCTGAACTTAAAAGGCCAACTGCGTTTTTGAGTCAGGTATAGTTTAAATATTACGAAGAAATGATCGGGAGTTTCTTTCATTAACGCGCCTGCAATATTGTCAAACTTGGCGAACCTTTTCTAAAGCATGTGTTTAAGAAATCAACTTTGCATTTCCTTTAGTGTTAAACTTACCGAGTAGCGATCTGGCCTCTTCTGCCGTGAACGAGCCTGGGATATAATCCAATTCTGAGAACCGTCTCTGCAGCACGGGGCTCAGGCGATCGATGAACAGCCGGTAAACGTCAGCTGAAATAATGATACAATTTATATAATGCTTGTGTTAGATACATGTACCTGAAATACCTGAAATACCGATAGGGATATACTTTTTAATAATGCCTGAATGGTGCACACCCAAGCGGGCCAATATGGATAAATTTTATCAAAATCACCGCTAGATTTCGGTCCATTTAAAACAAATTATTCCATGTACCATGTTCTTAACCACTAACATTAATGTGTAAGCAAAATAGACCGGTACAGTCAACTGATGGCAAAAAGAACCTCTTCGATAAATTTAATGTTCCAGTACATGACGTTACTTAAGCACCTACCAACTCTGTCTTTCCCCGGATAAAACACTCGACTAAGAACCTTCAGTCTGTATTCGGCTAGCAGTTGCGCCATGTCCTTCGGCGTAAAGATGCCTCCGTCAACCCGAAGCTCGGACGTTATCATGAGAATCAGAAGCGGCAACCCTTCACTAAGTTCGACAATAGGGTCCAAGTATTCGCCGAAGTCCACCCCCGGCGCTTCGGTTCTCAGTAACTCCGTGGTCTCTGTCGGCTTCAGTGGTTGCAGCTCACACACGTGATAAATATGCCTTAAACTTTCCAGCTGAAACTTCGTTGTAGAAGTCAAAACAACTTTTACATTCTTCTGTTTCAAAAGGGCAACCAATAGATTTTGTAGTGGTTCGCAAGTTTCGGCTTCCTTGTCAATAAAGTATTCGCCGTTGTCAAAACAGAATAAGCATTGCGTGTTTCTAGTGGAAACAGCACAGACAAGCATGCTTTCCCACGACTTGACATTGTTTGAATGAGATTCAATAGAAACAGCCAACTGGGCGCATATATTGACGTACATTGCGGCAAGGTCGCTGGTTTCTTTCAAGTTAATGTAGACTTGTTCATCATATTGGCCCGAGACACTATCCACAAACTCCTTCGCTAGCCTTGATGTACCAACAGATCGCATCCCGAAGATTCCGAACATTCTTTGTTGTTTGTTCCAGGCATCTTTCAAATCGCGAAGTTCATCTTTTCGACCGACGAACCGGGCCTCAAAGTAGGTTTCTATTCCGAGAGCCATTGTTAAAGTACTGTTGCGCTGCTTTGATACATAAGAAAACAATAAACGACCTCCTTATCAAAGTTGTCTTCCATGCAATAATGAATTTTAAAGCGTTGTACATTTACGCGAAATAGTATTAAGTAATATCTAACAACGAATTGTTAACGAACCGTAGATAGTGTCGGTAACGGAATCAGCCATACATTATCTCGCTTTGAATTCGGTATAGTCGTTGTCTTCCTTTGAACTCTAAACAGTAATTGGCCCCTTTTGATTTCGAATGTGTCATTATTTCCCTTTAAGGCCAACGCAGCATTATCTCTCTTTGAATTCCAACTAGTTATTATCTCCCTTTGAATTCAAAAGAGTAATTGAGTTTTTTTTAATTCACAAGAGTCTTTCTCTCCCTTCAAATTTTGAAGAGTCATTATCCCTATTGAATTCCAGCTAATCATTATCTCCTGTTGAATTCTTATGAATAATTGTTGTTATCTCTCTTTGAATGCCAACGAGTCCTGGCTTGTGTCGACAGTTCGTTCACGAAAACAAGTTCTTCGCCCAATCGTACAATTTTACTTTACGTTTTGCACATCTGAGAATAAAAGCAAAATAAGTCTTAAAATGAAAACAAACATTTATAGGCGTACGAGTACTTATCTGTTATCTGTTATAAGTGTGACGTATTATAACATATTAAAATGTAAATACGAGTAACAAAAATGCAAACATAAAAGATAAATAAGAAATTAAAATTCCAAATAAAACTATACATTTTATATAGTAGAAATATACATACCATGTATATACATACCTTATTTTTCGTTTTCTTATATTCCGATGTAATCCAAATATGTACAAAAAAATCGCTGTATAATTTCTGAATAATCTTGCCTGGTTTAAACGCCCAGTTCATCGATTAAGAGCGTCTAGTTATATCTCCCTGTGTTACTCCAGCTCAAATATCGACAAACGCACTGAACCGCTAAAAAATTGTCTATTGAATTACGTTTAAAACATGTTCTTTTGTTAAGTTTTACATATCGAGTTCGGTATTTAACGTTTATGTAACCTTGCTACCACATACAGTATCGAGTTTATATCAAACCGATATCAACTAAATTGAGTCCGCGTTAAGTGTAGTGTACATGTCGTGAATTGTTTTTTTAATTAAAAAACTTTAATGACCGATCTTAAAAAAGGATCTTTAAATGTAAATGGCTTAATACAAAAGATATATATGAAACAAATATTGTTGTGTAACTTCTTATGTGTAAACAATTTGTGTGTGTTATGTTTGCATGATTCACATTAATAATTTTACTACAGCTAAAACAATTGAATATGTGTCAAATCTCAATAAAATAATTTTGGAGTTTTGGTGAGGGCAGATGTATAGGCGTTGCAGTTATTGTACTTAATCCTAGTTTAAATACGAATTCATATCAGACTGACATAGAAGGAAGATTATTGTATGTACATGTATGTGTCCTTGATGTTACATTTAGAATAGTAAATGTATCCGCTCCAATTATTGAGCATCAAAGAAAGTTTCTTTTTGAAACCTCAAATACACATTTGGTTACCAGTAGATATGTTATTTTAATTGGAGATTTAATTTGTGTTTTAAAGGCTGTTTTGGGTAAAATTGGTGGTAATGTAGGATTACTTGGTTCAAAAATACTATCAAAAAGTATACTTATTTTAATTTATTTGATGTTTATAGATAATTATCGCATAAAGACAAATGCTTCACATGATTCAGGAAGTGAGATACAGATAAAAAGTTTTATATAGGTTGAGGATTAGACAGATTTACATCAGCAAATTATTACTGGAAAAAAATGTTATAAATTGTACAAACATTCACTTTTTAATTTCAGACCACGATTAAGTATTTCTAGACTTAACTATTAAATATACAATTAATGTTTGTAATTATTGGACATTTTATAATTCCTATTTGTAAGAGAGTGATTATATAGAAGTAGTTAAAGATTATTTGACAAGTATGTATGGAACTGATGAGATCACTTTAGAACATTGGGAAAATATGAAACTGTTAACAATGTATTTTTTGGTAAGAGTAGAGGAAGTGAACTTAATTGTGAAATTAAATTATTAAAAAATCAATATAAACCCTAAACAGATTTTAAAGAAAAACGGGAATATAAAATGCAGATTGTTAAACTAGAAAATGATTTACACAAAGGTTGTACTATTAGAAGTAAATAATATATTTGTTAGTAATGAGAATCCTTCTTCTAGCTTTTTGCTAAAATTGAACATTTTAATGGTTTCAATAAATGTATCACTCATGTTAATTATAATGGTGTTGATTGTAAATCTTCAGAATTTTTTTTAAATAGTTTTAATGAATTGTATTAAAACACATACTAAAAAGAACCTTTTTATATTACTAAAGGGTATATCATTATGTAAGTTTCGGAAGTGGGTGGGGTAATGTAAAATAATAATTCCTTATAACAACATTGTATATAAAGTTTGGAATATTATGCACAAATAAAATTGCATATACTAATTACATATATTGATGCATGCACCAGTTCTTATGAAATCTTTCCAAAGGAGTAAATAATCACATGTACTTTACATATAAACCACTTTCTTCTTTGGAGTAGTGAGTCCTTATTTTGTGTCTTGCATTTATAAATCTAATTACACCAGCTGAAACATACATCACTGTTGAATAGATTGTTCGAGGATTGTTAAATATGTCTTACTAGGAACACTGAAAAAAGGCTCCTTTCATAATGTCATTTCGTCAGAAAAACACGTAAACAACTTGAGTATAAAACACAGTTCTTTTGAAAAAATATGGTGGGTCAGAAAGCCATTTAAAACAATTAATGAAAGATACAGAAATGTGGAAAAAATCCAAACCACTTCCTTTTTCATTGTTTTGCATATGTGAATGGTATATTAATTTGTTTGTTAAAATGGTATTTTACACTGTTTTCAACTTGTTTCAATCAATCTTTTATTACATCAATATTACCATTATACATTGTCCCTTAGATGTAGGATTTACTTATTTTATTTTTATTTTTTACATGCATGGAATGTATTAAGTTGCTTATTCGACCCTTTTGCCTTCACCCTACATAATTGTAATACATCTGCACCATAACACTTACAAAACAATTGTACTGTATATGCCCCCACCCAAAAAAATGGTTGTGGGTAGCATTAAAAATAGAAAGCAATTAATCCCAGTATAGGTTCCCATTCTTGGGAGGTCTAATTCTGGAAGCATGAACTTCATATAGAAGGCGTGTACTTTCGGCAACATTGCCATCTTCCATATGTTACAATTCCTTAGTATTATCCCAATGAACATGACATATGGTTTTTTATTCAGACAGCACAATAACATCGTGTTTTTTTTTAAATATGTAATTGTCCTTGACATTAGGTAATAGAAGCTGTGTATTTTGTTAGATGAAATTTCTCTTGTATACATTCCAACGAAAAAGTTATAACTGTATCCACATCTTATGTAATTACGAAGGAATTCGTTTGAAGCAGATGCTTAATTTCAAGAAGTGCAGTATAATCTTTTGATAGGACAAATCCATCAGGTTAAGCTGCTGGAAACGGGTGCTCGTTACTAATCCAGTTCAGATAGGACAAGTCCATCGGATGAAGCTGCTAGAAATGGGTGTACTTTACTATTCAAGTTCTATGTATTTCACCATTTCCTTGCACATTTTTATACTCTATAATAGTATTGTCCTCTTGTGCAAGTACTGTTACTGTATGGATGTTACCAGATAATTTGGAATATAGCATATTGTTCACTAAAGATGTGGATACGTTTGTGCTGGGGCGAGATAGGACCTTTCAAAAATTTGCGCTAGGAAGCCTTATTATTTTTTCTTTATCTCCCTTTGCATCATAAATATGCATTACCTCTATTGAATTCCAACAAATCATCATCTCCTTTTGAATTCTATGGAATAATTATTTTCCGATTTCTTACGAATCATGAACTCACTTTGAATACGTACGATTCATTACCTCCGTTTGAATTTTAACGAGTCATATCTACCTATCTATGAATACCAAACGAGTCGTGGTTTGTGTGGTCTACCTTTTAATTCATGAAAACAGGTTCTTTGTTCAATCGTGAATATGTACTTTACGTTTTGCAAATATGAAAATGAACGTGTTATAAATATTAAAATTCAAACCACGAGTTTGTAGATTTATGAGTACTTTTCATATACGTGACGTGGTGTGCTTAACGATTCGATGTTTTCGCTGCATCTTTAAACATACAATTATAATTCAGCATCTGTAAACTCAAACACAACCCGTGTTGCATGTATTTATTGCTGACGCAGACTACATGGTCTACTACGTGGATAAATATTAATTAGGATTAAATGAGTTTTTCAGCATTTGGGCATGTCCCGAGACAGCGCACTTGACAAGTCATGCTGCGTCATATTATAACGGTTATCGTTAATCGATAACCGATCGTTATTGGAGTGCGGTCTGTCCTGTTCGGTTCTGCTCTATAAAATATTAGGGTTTATTTGATCGGGATGTCGTTAGGTTTACACCGCCTTATGTAAATTAGAAGGGATAATTTGATCGGAGGGATGACGTTAGGTTTACACCGCCTTGCTACTTCCTCTTTACGGAACAGGCGAAAATTGAAAGGTTCGTACAAATGTTGTTTAACAATTTTGGGCAAAAATAATTTAAGTAGTACAGCATCATTGTTTAAAGTTCAAAGTTTAAGCATAATGACTTAAGGAGTGCTGTAGGTGATGTATTTAATTGGATGAAATTTATTTGAGCTCGATTTTTATCGATTGGAAAGGTTGTTATTGGTGGTCGTCACCATCATCATCATCATCATCTCGTATTATGTTATTGGTATGGGCAGTGTTATGGAATTAAATGATTATGCACCAGTTAGTTGCAGTGTTAAACGGAATTTTCATTTATTTACTTATTTTCTTTTTAAACGGCCAAGCCAATCAAAGTTGGCTTAATGCATTGAAGTTGTCTCCATTAGAGAATCAAAGGACTGAACACATTTTGCTTTGTTGATCAATGGAGTTTTCATTTATTTATTTCATTTTTATTGTTTCTAAACGATTACGTCCAAGTCACTTCAACAATGCCGAAGGCCAAAGAAAAGAGTAAGCGAGCCACGGATTCCATGATGGAACTTGAAAACCTGGCAGAAACTGTATCTAAGCGTTGGCGACAGGGGAAATGTCCTGAGGGTGTTAGTCCGGCTGTGGAATCAGTCACTGGCAGTGGGTAATCTGGTACAGCGCCAGGCCCTGGGCCATCAAGCGCAGGGGCAGTCCCTGGTACTAGTACGAATGCTACAGAGGCAGCCCCTGGGTCATGTATTGAGTTTATCCCTGATGTAACAGCTCCTAAGGTGCCAGTTGGCGTGGAGGTTTACCCGGGTAATGAACAGGTGTTGTTTTTTTATTTTAACACTTACCCCATACCAATTGCAAGTGTGCACAATCAGTTGGGTTTGCATGTTTCACCTGCCATTAAAAATAAGATTATTTCAGGAATGTACATAGATATGGCTTTACTATTAGAGACTCAAACCAGGGGAACAGGTGCGTGGTTTGAACCTCAGTCAATCTGGGCAGTTGGTTATCAAACCACTTGGGCCTTCAAAATCAATTAATACAATTGAGGTGTGGTCAGACGCATTTCTAGTATATGCTAGTATCATATTAACAGCACACCCTCACAGGACGCAGGAGTTACCCAAGTACATGGTTACAATTAGGACTGCGGCAGGGATGCATGCAGGACTGGGTTGGAAAGCCTATGACCAGCATTTCCGTTTGCGCCTTACGGTTGATCCTACTGGTACCCGCTTTGATAAAATTGATTATGAGCTATGGTTGCTATATGTTGGCCTTCTATGCAGGGGGCAGGGGCGGAAGGAGTCGTGATAAGAAAATGTTATGATTTTAATTACAGCAGGTGTGCTAGGGATCCTTGTCCGTATAGGCATAATTGTCTTAGTTGTAATGGAACTCATCCTTCTAATATGTGTAGGTCTGCTTTCGGAGGAGCGCAGCTTAAAGGAAATAGGGGATTCTTGCCTGGCAGGGCCGCTGCTCCCAAAAACCCGCGTTGGGCTGGGTTTAGACCGGGTTTCAGACCAAGACACCCTAACGTCAACATGCGACAATATTGATTTAAGTCTGGGAAAATCACTGATAAATACTGATGGGCTTATTTCATATTTGAACATTTATACAAATAGACAAGATGCAGAAATACTTTTTTTGAAAGGCTTTCGTCTTGGGTTTAACGGGCCAAGGGTTTCAACGGATGCATGTAATTTGAAGTCGGCGCGTTAACGTTCACATATTTTAAAGCAAAAAATAAACAGTGAGGTGGCGGCTGGTAGATTTGCGGGCCCGTTTAAGTATTCTCCAATAGAAAATTTAAAAATTTCGCCTGTTGGCCTTGTTCAAAAATTGGATGGATCATGGCCGCTTATTACACATTTGTTTTGTCCAAAAGGAGGTAGTGGTAATGATGGCAAAAGTGATGATCTTAGTTGTGTGAATTATACCTCATTTGATACAGTGGTAGATAAGATTTTTAAGCTTGATTTTAACACCGAAATGGCTAAACATGACATAAAATCAGCATTTCGGCTGTTACCTATCTGTCCAGACGACTTCTGTTTGTTAGGATTGAAGGATAATGATGGTAATACTTACATAGATACATTTGTGCCTATGGGTTGCCGAGTATCTTGTGCACTGTTTGGGAAATTTGATACATTCTTGCAGTAGTTAGTTACTTATTTTGCAAAAAGGGACTCTTGGATCATTATTTAGATGACTTTATTTTTGCGGGGGCTGACAAAACGGGGCATTGTAGTGATCTTGTTGGTACATTCGCAAAGGTGTGTAGCTTGCTGGGGGTTTGTATTGCTGAGGAGAAATCAGTTGGTCCTTGTAAGAGGTTAATATTTTAAGGATTAGAGCTGGATTCGGTTTATATGATTGTACGGATCCCATTGCTTAAGGCTGAGAAGTTGCGGGTAGCTATAATGCAGGTACTTCAGAGAAGGAAGGTTACGTTAAGGGAATTTCAATCGCTGGTTGGAAAATTATCATGTTTCTGTCAGGCTATAAGGTCAGGGAGGACTTTCCTGCGTAGGTTCTATGATGCGATGGTCAGTGCAAAACATCCACGTCATAGATTACGTATGACAGAGGCAATTAAGCTCGATTTAGATATGTGGCTTATTTTTTTAGAAAAAAATTAATGGTGTAACGCATATTCCTCCGGACTCATGGTTAGACAGCAGCGTTATACAATTATTCTCAGACAGTGCAGGTTCCCTTGATCTTGGATGTGGCTGTTTTTTTCAATGGAGAATGGTCATTTTTTCCCTGGCATAAACAATGGGGTTCGGTTATGAAAGATATCACATTTTTATAAATGGTCCCTGTGATTCTTAGCCTGTGCTTATGGGCTGAAAAGTTGCAGCATAGGTTTTACTCCGCATAGTTAACGAAGCTTTGGTTCTGGTTATCAATAAGCAAACATCAAAGTCAAAAAGGCTTATGCAGCTAGTGAGGGCATTTGTTATGTTAGTTATGGAATTTGATATCGAATTGAAAATCTTTGCATATTTCTACTCATGTTAATTCTATAGCCGATTCTATTTCTCGCAAGCAATGGGACAGGTTCCGGCAGACATGTCCAGACGCACACCAGGAGCCATGAAAGCGAGTTTTCACTCTCTTATATCCAGTCGGAGTCTGAGCGATTGTTAAAGGCGGCATTTGCAGTTAATAAAACCGAAAGCTTACAACAATGGGTTTCAACAATTTAAAAACTTCAGAAATTAATATAATTTACAATTAATATGGCCCCCAACTTTAGAGCAAATTTTCATGTTTATATCTTGGTTATCATTGAGGGGTTTGTCTCACTCCACAGCTTGTTTGTATGTGAAAGCGGTCGGTTTTCAATGTAAAATAAGGGACGTTTCAGATGTTTCTAGGCATTACGTCATTGAGAAGGCTTTGGAAGGTTTAAAGAGATCTTCGGTAGGGAGGGGGTCTAGATTCCCAATAACCAAGCATATATTGAAACAGATAATGTCAGTTTTGCCTATAGTATGCAATAATATGTATGAGAGTCACTTGTTAGGTGCGGCATATAGCCTTGCTTTTTTCGGCTTTTTAAAGGTGGGCTAAATTGCCGTAACAACAAAAAATTCTCCTTCAAGGGTTATTTCACAGTCAGATGTTTTGGTTAATGAGAAAGATGTCATAATCAAACTTGCTATTAGGTTTTCTTAAACAGATCAATAAGGTTCAGGGACAATTTTAAAGATAAACAAATCCACTTCAACAGAAATATGTGCGGTAAACAACATTTCGGGGTTCCTGAAAAGACGCCCACCTATTAGTGGGCCATTCTTCTGTCATTTAGATGGAAATCCCTTAACGAGATACCAATTTTCAGCCATTCTTAAAAAAGCTTTGGGCTGCTTGCAACTAGATTACGGCAAGTTTACATCGCATTCCTTTAGAATAGGGGTATCAATTTCTGCGACAATGGCAGGTTGGGATGTCGAAACTATAAAGAAAGCTGGTAGATGGCGTTCAGAGGCGTATCGGGTTTATCTTAAGCCTGAATCCGTGTATAAAGTGTCATAAAAAAAAATCAGGCTGCATTTTGTCTTTACCTGTCTTGTTATAGTAAGGGCATTGTTGTAACTAGAACAAAGTCATTCTAGGTCCAATCAAAGTGTGGATCTTTGGTTCATCCATAGTCAAGCAAGCTTTTGTGGCGGCGAGTCAGAGGCCGGAAGGTGTAAATCTGGGTTAAACAGACGCAGACATTATGTGGCAGGGATATGGTGGTTTGTCACTGTTGGATGTTTTCGGCAAATTAAAGACATTGAAGAAAGTTGCCGAGACACCAGATTTGATCATATTACACTGCGGTGGTAATGACTTGGGTCGTCTGGATTTAAAAAAAAACATTCGTTCTCTTATAGATGTCATTATCAACTTTATAAATAATGCTTTCAGTTACAAGTGTAAAAGTGTGTGGTCCCAAATTTGCCCACGCAGTTCGTGGCGTTATTCAGATAATCTTGTCGCTATGAACTCTTGTAGAATAAGAATAAATAGTTACGCAGCAAACACAATTATGCACATGAATGGGGGTTTCTATATAAAGTATGATAAATTAAGGGAAGTAACTCCATCATTATTCGCTACAGACGGTGTACACCTGCCCCCCCCCCCTTGGAAAATCTGTTTTTATTGAGCAGATAGCGGGTGCATTGCATGCGTTCAGAAAAGGGACCACGCAATGTTTTGAGTAAATCTCTGGACAGTTAAATGATTCCCGTGCTCATCCGGCAAACGGTATCAGTTTAGGTTCGCTGTCACCAAAAGATTATTAGCATTTCTAGTTCTTTTGGCGGGACCGCACCGAATTTGCAGATACGTCTGCAAACTAGTTGCGCTCTATGGCGGACAGCGATCTCACAACATAACTTTTTCATACTTAATTTGGTATTCTAATAGTTGAAATTGGCATTGATGCCTGCTTCCCAGGGTCAACCACGGATCAAACTATCATTCTGCAATCTAGCTAATTTTGGTCTAATTTGAACAATTAAAATTTAGTTGCCATAAATTTGAAGTTAGCCTTTTGTGACAGTTTAAAGTTAGCCTCAGTTGGGCATATACTTTTCAATTCCGCCTTTGTGGCATTAACTGTTTGCTGGTAGGTTGTCCTAAAAGGCACATTTTGCTCGACGGCCTGTTGAATCGAATTTGTGATCAACACGATGAGTACGGGAACCATGTCCAGTCTAGTCATAGTTAAATGTAGAATATTCAGTGAATAAATGTGTTTTCAAAGGTATAATGTTTTATGTGTTTTTAAGGTCAATGGGAGGTCGGGCAACGAACCTGCTTTGGTGAAATCGAGCTTATAGAAATTTGTTACCGATGAATCTGCTCACATTTGTTTTTGTTTGATAAATATTTGAACGTACATGTCACTGTATATTAACTTGTATTCAGCAAAAAGGAGGAAATGTTACCATTATTGAACTAGCAACAACATATATGCATCGGTTTATATCCAGAAAAAAACATTGATAATAATTTATAATAGTTGAATAATACTATTTAATTCTGCAAATAAATATATAGCCAACATGTAGTACATAATGATGTTATGGGAAAAAAGGAACGTTCAACATTCAATATACTCTATACGTATACTCTCTTAAATCATAGTAAATACCTAAACAAACTGTATTTTTACATTCTCTTCACTACAAATGCCATAGCTTATTAGTAAAAAAACAACATTCGATGTAGTAAGTTTTTTAAGAGTGAGCGTATAAGCTAGTTTGCTCGTTTATTGTGCATCACAGTTTGAATAACATTTTCCAGAAGTGCTTTTTCAATTTTATAGCATGTTCTACAAAGGTCAAATAATTTCAATCTATCAAAGGAAATGACTTGCAGGGTCTTAAGTGTAAATAATAGAACACCCTTAGTCAATAATAAAACACCCTAAATATATAAAACAAATACATGTACAATGGTGTTTGGGGAAAAATGTAACACTATGCAAATGCAAAAACCCAACATAGTTTGTTGAAACAATACAGTCATTAAACAACATAAGTCAATGCATAAATTGTAACAATACGACATTGAGTATTGTTGTTGTATATTAATATCGATTTTGTGATACAAAAAAAAGATACACACACTTATATCAAACCCACGAACTAATTTTAAATGTACACAAACATAAAAAATTTGATTATGAATATATCATAACAATGACCATTGATATCCGCGCGGAAAGGCTAATTTTTAGTCGATTATGATAAAAGTCTTTAAGAACTACTGAAATTGTAACTATATAATATGCCTTAAAACCTTCAAAAGCCACATTTCTTTCTGGTAAATAAATGTTGAACATTTACAAATCGACGTCGACAGGCGTATGTGCAAAAACATCAAAGAAAGGGATTCAAAGCGCCAGATAGTTCCAGGTTATACTTTCGTCAATTGATAGCAAAGACCACTAATCTTTTGTAGAGCGCTCTACTTAGATTTGTTACGTAGTGTACTTATCTTTCAATTATTCATACTAACGTATATGTTGCACAACTAACAAGAATGCATTAACTTTCTTGGATTGTTATGATTTATTTCGAGAATACACATTAGGAACATATGTGTCGTGTTCTGAGAAAACTGGGCATAATGCTTGTGCGTAAATTGTCATCCCATATTAGCCTGTGCAGTCCGAAAAGGCTTATCAGGGGCGACAATTTCCGCTTTTATGGAATTTTTCGTTTAAATGATGTCTCTTCTTAGCAAAAATCCAATTAAGTCGGAAAGTGTCGTCCCGGATTAGCCTGTTCGGACTGCACAGGCTTATCTGGGATGACACTTTACGCACAAGTATTATTCCCAGTTTTCTCAGAACACGACTCATATAGGTTGATGTATACATAAGCACCCATGCAATGGTGTAATTTTGAATGTATATACATATACGATTATAGTTTCAAACACATCATGCGCTTTGGTCTATAAATCACACGCTTGACCAGGGGCGGTAATGTCCCCAAGTATTTGTTCAAGATTTGGAAAAAAAAATCAAGATTGTCTGGCTTAAATATCGACGACATTACCTTATTTTTTTGTTATTTGCTGATGACATGTCCATTTAAGGTTATTCGCCAGAAGTTCAAAACTATTTAACTTTTACCTGTATTGTAATTCTTGGGGGCTCAATGTGAACACTTCGAAAACAGAAATAATTTTGTTTTCGCAAAAGGGATCAAATTCGTCNGCGACTAATGAGCGGGAAAAATATATTATACAAAAATAAAAATACATGCAATAGTACCTGTGAATAATGGTAAACTATTTTAATGATTAAAGATTTTATCTCGAACCTATAAAACGACGCAAATCAAAGTCTGTGTTTATGTTATGCGAACATTATTGGTCACAGCGACGAATTATAAGTATTCCGATGGTGTTTTATGTGACTATCGTGTGTCCCAACATCGATGTGAATGAAGGCAAGATACTTTCCTCATGCTATTTTGAAATAAGTGAATTGAAAATTTAACCGTACACTTATTCGAGTAATTGCCCATTCATATCTAAAAGGTCGTGTCAGCATATGAGTTCATACTATGTTGATGATCATTTCTGGCTCACATGACAGTAACATATGTTTTTGGCGATGCCAACAGTTTTCCACGATAATATTGTCTAGAATTGTTAAAACAATGACACACGAAATGAAAAAGGACTCGATGACACACGAAATGAAAAAGGACAGACAGACATTTTATTCAGACTTATGCAATAGTACATCGTCTTCATACTTAAATGTACACTTTATGTTTCTGTCACGTCAATAGGTGTTTAACAACATATCAATATATATCATACTCTAGCTATTTAAAATATTTATAAAAAATAAACATAATCGGCGGGCGATGTTATACCGTTTTGATATTAGGGGGTGAAAAATGTTATTCAATAATAAAAACGATTTATTAAAATAACTTGTATTGTTGCGTAAAGTTTCAAAGAAATGGAGAAAAACTGTTCAGATCGTTTTAATGGCTGAAAACAATCGATAAGATTTGCAGATATAAAAACAAACACTGCATACACTGCGACTGATGTTTAACGCATTTTGATTTGCATATTTCAAAAACACGAAGAAATTAATCACGATCTATTCCGTCAGCGCATTCTGAAAATCCTGTTGGATTTCGCCGAAATCGTCTCGCTTGTTAAAGCCTCTGAATCCGCCGCTGCCGCCAATGGAATCGAACTTCCTTTTCACAAATCCAGAGAAGCCCCAACGATTGATATAATCAATTGGACGCTTTACGAAACCTGAAAATCCTCCACGGTTAACGGTATCAATCGGACGCTTGGCGAACCCGCTGACTCGTCCGCGGATGGTCGAGTCCATGGGACGCTTGTTAAAACCGGAGAAACCATGGTAACCGTTGATGCTGTCTAGGCTGCGCTTGAACAATCCACGAAGACAACCGCCGTAGATGGAGTCCAACGGGAGTTTGTCTGCAAATCCTGAAATGTCCGAAATCTGACGTAAAGGTTTATGAACGAGCATGTGTAATTTTTTTANTATATTATATATTATATATTATATATTATAAATAAGATTTACATTTTGTTACTTCTAAGGTTTTGTAAGAGCATAATATTAAGGTAATAAATTTGTGCTATGAACAGATAGACCAATTTGGGAAAGTAAAATACCTTGTATGAAAAACACACTCACTCTTGACTAGATAGGACTTGATATATTGTAAACGTAATTTGGATGAGCGATATATACTTGAGCAGCACTCTGTTAAAAGGGAGTTTAATGCATGTTCGTAAAGTGTAGTCCCAGATTAGCATGTGCAGTCCGCAAAGGCTAATCAGGGACGACACTTTCCGCCTAAACTGGATTTTTCGCGGAAAGGATACTTCATTGAAACACAAAATACCAAGAACGCAGAAACTATCGTCCCTAATAAGCCTGTGCGGATTGCACAGGCTAATCTGGGACGACACTTTACGCACATGCATTAAACCTCCTTTCTTTTCTCAGAGAGCGTCTCACTTGTTTGGGTTTGTGTAGTAGGATTAAGTATAAGAAGCACTTATACTGTCTTGCTAAATGAGCTAGCTTTTATGGCGACGCGGTAGATCGTCTGCCTTGGCAAAGGGAGGGCAAGGGTTCAATCCCCATTTTGATCGGTGAATTTTTCTAGCTGGGTTACATGTGTAACCATTGAAGGTGATGGGTTCTGTTTGTCCGAGAATCACGGGGTATATTGGGTTCTGTTTGTCCGAATAACACGGGGTATATTGCTAAGCGGATGTCTAATTTAGTGTATGCAAGCTATTTAAACATAAGTATCCATGTCAAGTCTTGTATTTATACAGATCTGTATGGCGTAGTGGATATGGTGTCCGTCTAGCGATCGGGTGGTCACGGGTTCGATCCCCACAGTGGGAGCGTTCTTTCGGTGTCCCCCAAAGACACCTAGTACTGGTTCTAGTCCCAGGAAATGGACCCGAGAGCGTTTCAAATAAGCCTTAGGCTTTTGATGCAATCGAGCTAACACAAATAGGTTTAAACTTAACTAAATCTTGTATTTTAAGATTTCGTAAAGCATTTTAGCAGCATTTGAAGCCATGTGTATCACATACTGTCACTGTTAGGATAAGTAATCAGCCTCGTTGAAATGTCATATAATATAACCTTTCTGAATGAAAGTTAACGCCATAAGTAGACACTTGAGACAGGAGCAGCGTGTAGCGTATAATCAAGCAGCGATGGATCCAGCAATCCTCCTATTGTGCAAGCAATTACTTTCAGTTCATTCCGTCAATCGCTTACCAATTTTCTTAATTCGCTCAAGCTCGCTATTCATTCAATTAAAGCTANTGATTGGATTTATAGACACCCATTAAGCCAGTGAGTTAATTGTTCGGAACAACAACCGAAAGTTATAACAAACTAAATATGCGAAATCTGCGAGAAACAGTTTTCTATATTTTTTATATATATGAGCCTTGTTAGGTGAAAACTGGGCTTAAACGTCTACGCGAAACGTGTCGTTTCAGATAAGCCTATGAGGTCCGCAAAGGCTTATCAGGGCGACACTTAACGCATATACAGGATTTTTGCTGGAGAAAAAAAGACTTGCTTTAAACTAAGAATTCCATAAAAGTGGAGAGTGTAGTCCGCAGTCCGCAAGGCTTAATCACTTTCCGCTTAAACTGGATTTTCGTTTAGAATGGACTTCTTTTAAACAAAAATAAAACGGAAAATAAAACGGAGTGTCGTCCCTGATCCACACAGGCTAATCGTGGACGTCACTTTACGCACATGAATTACGCCCCGTTTCACGGAGCGAGGCTCATATACAGATCGCTGTTAACCAACGACAACTATTGTGTTTTTCTTAAACAAAATTAATACCCTTCGATTTTTGTTTATTTAAACTATTGTCTTTTTTATGGTTTTAACATTTTAGAAGAATATTACTGATTTATATCGCTATAAATGAACATACCATAAAAGCCGAAAGTGTCGTACCTGATTAGCCTGCGCGGACAGCTCATGCTTATCTGGGACGACACTGTTCACACACGCATACTGTCCAATTTTCCCAGAACGAGGCTTAATTAATTTATACAAGCGCTTTGAAGATGCAAACAATTTTTTCAGCACATAGTACTTAATTGTAAATCAGTAAAGATAGATGCAACACATATTTTACTACGAATACATTATATAATTTAATTGAGTTATCCATTTGTCAAGACATGAAAGGTAAAATTAACTGAAGTCGCGAATAACTTCCGGACCATTTAACTTTCCGTGGCCTACCGGCAGCTGTAATTATATATCTCACCCAGCGTTCAATCACTGCTGCAACTGGTAGAGGCAATTAAAGGTGTTTATAATAGACACAAAAACGGGCAATACATCAAAATAATAGCCGGTAGCGAATTAATAACTTAAATGACGGGACATATTTTTGCATCAACATTTATATGCTGGTTATTTCTCTAAATTGTGCACATGCTCATTTGAAGCGATATCCCTTGGATATTATTTCAGAATCCCAACAAGGTGTAGGACTTGGATCGTTTAATGGCATAATTATGGCGGCAAAATTAGCAGCCCAATGCAGGCATGTTACACGGGAAAACATTATTGAACGTTTAACTGATCTCTTAATAGTTCCACTTTGAAGACGCTAATGAACTCATTACGGCTTTACCAAGTGACACCAGATTGTTCTGAGGATACGTAACAGCCAAGGAAGAGGCGGCAGTGAAACTATATCTGGACGACAATTGATGAAGGTTTATTTATCTGACAAGATGCGCAATTACAAAATGTTCAAGTAAATAAAGCAACAGATGCTCTTTCATCGGAGTATGTGTACTTCGAAGTTTAGTAGGTCCTTCCGCTTCTGAGGCTGCATTATGTGAGGACCCAGAGTGCGTCCCAGCACTCCTACCCGATCAACTATATGACAGACAGACAGACAGACAGACAGACAGACAGTTTATTCAGACTTATACACAAGTACATCGTCTTCATACTTAAGTATACATATTATTTTCTGTCACGTAACTAGGTATAACAAATAAACATTACATAACATAAATATACATTTAGGAATACAAATACAAATCAACTATCAAAGCGGTAATGAAACTTATTGAACAGTATTATTCAGAATCGTATTTCTTATAACAAGCGCTTCTTTTATGTATTTACATACATTGTAAATTACTGATTTGTCACATGAAACTAATAACTTGTGGAATTTATATACAGATGGGTTTTCATAATAAATACGGCTTATAAATTTTTTCCTTAAATCAGAATAACAGCGGCATATACAAATAAAATGGTACTCATCTTCTAAATCCAAGTCATTGCAACATAAACAATAACGTTCATTACGTGGTATGTTATTTTGGGCGTATCTGCCAGTTTGAATTCTCAAAGGATGTGCAGAGACTCTTAGTCTTACAAAAAATAATCGCAGACGTCTAGGAAGTAAGTCTAAATATGTTTCATATTCCAAACAGCTTTTAAAAACTTTATACATATCTAATACAGTACTATTATTCATTTTACCGTACCACTCTTGTTTAAAATTGTCAACAAGTCTACATTTAAACTCGCTAATAAAACTATTAACTTGAACAACGTTTGGATTTTCAAATACATAACCAAATCCAAAATTATTTAACATGCTCTTGACATTTGAGACCCAGTTCGTATAACCTTTATTACAATCGTTCAAGGCTTGTTTGTACACATTTTGCATTATGATATTTTCATTGCTCAAAATTTTAAACCAATATTTAATAATTTTAACAAATCTGTTTATATACAATGGATATCTACCTAATTCTCCATAAACAGCAACATTACATGTATTTATTTTCACCTGCAGCAAGCGTTTGCAAAATTTTAAATGTATACGTTCTATATCATCTGACTTCGTGAAACCCCACACTTCTGAGGCATAATTTAATATAGAACCCACAAAAGAGTCAAATAACTGGCAAAATATTTTCGGTTTTATGTCAAATTCATTGCATTTTAACAATAATGTATTCAATGCTTTAAGGGCTTTACCAACCAAATGTTCTTGGTTTAATTTAAAACTTCCAGTATAATTCAACACCGTGCCTAAATAGTTAAAGTTATCAACAACTTCAATATAATTACCATTGTATGACCATTTTTCATTTTCTTTTAATCCCCCTCTTTTCCGAAATACCATTATTTTAGTTTTTGCAGTGTTAACATTTAGCCCCCAAGCATTGCAGTATACATATAATTTATCTAAATGTGATTGGACTTCAGCAGGTGACTTGCCTAAAATAGCCATGTCATCAGCAAATAATAATAAAATCAACACAATATCATCTATACTCAAACCAGAGTTAATGTTATCTTGAAGGTAAAGTTCAAGATCTTCAACAAATAAAGAAAACAAAATCGGCGACATTACCTCCCCTTGCCTCAGTCCAACCGCATAACTAAAATAATCTGAATAAGATGAACATGATTTAACTCGTGACTTAACATTCGCATACATATCCTTCACTATTCTAAGCAATTTACCTTGTATACCAGACTTAAACATTTTCAACCATAATGCATTGCGGTATATACTATCAAAACATTTTAACAAATCGACACATATAACATAAAGACGTTTATTTTCATTTAAGTAATTTTTTACAATCGACATCAATATATAAATAGCATCAATAGTTGAATAACCTTTTCTAAATCCGAACTGCGCATCCGAAATAATAGTGTTGTCATTGCAAAAAGTTTCAATGCGCTGGTTTAAAATCGTGGTAAATAATTTTCAGAAGCAACTTACTAAAGTAATCCCTCTATAATTATTAACATCATTTATAGCACCTTTTTTATGCAAAGGGATTATAACCCCTTCTGTCCATTTATCGGGAAAGAAACCGGATACAAATATACCGTAAAACACATCGCACAAATGCGCAGACAAACTATCACTACATTCAAGAAAATATTCATTCAACATACAATCACTTCCCGATGACTTATTTCTTTTTAAATATTTAATCGCATTGCGAACTTCCTCAACAGATAAAGGTACGTCAAGTTCTGGGAATGCAAATTTTTCTAAATTAAAATCATTATTTACACAAAAATCTTCTGCTTCGTTATTACAAAAATCAGACATATTGCTACTGAGGTTTTCAAAAAAAGATGTAAATTCTTGTAACGGTATTTTATTTGTTATATCCTTATTTTTTTATTTGAAAAATCGCCAAAAGTCTCTTGGTTTGTGTTTTCTTAAATTTTCAATCTCGATTTTTTTTTGCCTATAACAACAGGCCTTTTTCTTGCGGATTGAGTCCTTATAATACTTCATACGTATATGACACACGAAAGTTGGGACGATTTTTTTTAATTATAGCTGCTATTTCCAGCCATTTCTTTTTTACCGAAAGATATTTTTAATTTTGGTGTGACCTTGTGTTGTGGGGGGGGGAGAGACGGAGTACACGGAAGAAACCTTACCTGTCCGGTATAGTGGCCATCAACCAAACTTAAATGCTTCCGGTAACCGGGATTGAAACCGAGTCGCCTATGTGTGAAGCACGTGGCAAACCGGATTCAACCCTTGTTCCTTCCATCGGAGACAACGAAGAGGATATGGGGGTTTTCAAGTTGCATATAAATAATAAAATAATATAATATAACCCCTAATTTTAATAAAATACCCATTTGCAATACACATTGCTTTACATAACACATTTAAAAAATGTATATCCAAGAAATAATAATGACTAACCTTTATGATAATAAAAAAAAAGAAAACACAGAATGTAAGAAAGTTTGCTTTTGAAGTAAATATGAAACCAACGTAAAGCACCTCAAAAGATCCTTTAAAAGCCATACACGAATAATTTAAGAATTATTAAGACGAGTCAATCTTAAATGAACATATTTCACAAGTTTTAATTGTAAATAATTGTACGTGAGTTGGCATAGATGTCCGTTTCGTTAGTACTCGGTAAAGAAGGAATCAGTCCCACATTAAAAAGTGTATTCATTAAACAAACGTTGACTCATAAGCAGGCTTTAAGGTTCCACACAAGTCAAATTTTAAGAGCACAGTTTGCCTTCCAGACGATGACAGAACAAGACAGAAATGATATTGTATCAGTTTAAATAATACCCGCATTTCTGCTGATTGCTATTATAGATTTTGACCACACGCATTGGAGACACGGGTTAATAACACTTTAATGCGTTCATGTATGCGTTTTTAACAAGGTCATGCCTTAATGCAAGCGACTAATTAGTGTCTGCAGTGCAACACAGAAACATGAGTACAAGTAGTAGAAATTATAAAGTGTTTTCTTACCATTTTGGGAGTTGGGCCGTGGTCCCTTGGATATTTACAAAAATTGGGAAATTGGTGTTGTTGTTTTTTTCGCCCATAATACTTTAATTAAGAGTCAACGTGTCTTCAATATTATACTTACTAAGGTTCACCTTATAGAGCTGGATAGGAAGATAAACTAAATGTTGTGATAAAAAAAAACTTCAATTTGGAAATTGAATCTGTCACCCACACACAAAATATATACTTTTTGACATGCGGAAGGGTCCCTAATTTTGCTTTAAAAAGAAAACTGTTATAGGATCAATATAGAGGGCGAGGAGGGGACTTGGGAAGGGCAGTACTTTTTGTTAAGATTTTAATGATATATACGGTTTCCTACATATTTAATTCATTCATTATTTAAATTAAGTGGCCAATAAAGAGGCAGGGTATTTTCATTATTTTTTACATAATTTGCTGCAACCATTAAGTTCAATCGACGGAACCTACTAACGGTTGTTTATGGGTTGAGTGGTAAAAGACTGTCGCCACTGGTATTTTTCATTTTTCAATAAAGTTGCCTACATTAGGACACGATGGTTAACAAACCATAATAGTACAGGCCCATTTTATAGAACTTGTCAAAATAAATATATCACCTTTTCAACAGGTTTAACGGTCTATGGATACGTTTTCCTGACATAAATTATGAAATGTATTGCGTAGAAATTTATGGTTTCTTTCTTTTAAATTTAATCATAACTTCACCTTCATCATTTATAGGACGAGCATTTCCTATAGTTTTCACCTCGTTTTCTGTCAACTATCTGTTTAATCGACGGAATCTATTTAACGTCTGTTCATGTGTGTTTCGACTGAATACTGTTACGAAGCTAGAAAAATATTACTTTTTTCACGTGGACGATTTATTTCTCCATTTGGGCACTCTGACCCTCACAATTTATAGAATTGGTCAAGCGGTGCTTAAATTTCGACTGGTTTATCGGTCAATAGATATCCGTTTCTGACCAATCGATAGAAAATGAAAAAAGAACTTTTTTTCAGAGTGTTAATAATACTTAAGGAGGATGCACTGATACTCGATATGTCACACGTGTCACCAAATGGCAGCTGCTCCTGTGGAAAATTAAAATAAAATCTAATATGAGGGCAGCGATAACTATGTTTTCGGATTAACAAGCATTCAATGTCAGTATTCTACTTATCATATCATTGCATTTTGAGCCATACTGACATATAATGAAGGGGATACGTACAGCACAGCACAAAACCATAACATTGATTACAACTCGGAGCGCCGACTTTGAACGATCAAAAAAAGCAGTGGGTGCTTAATGTGTTATTGTTGTTTTGTTATTGGTAAGATGAGCAAAACAGAAGGGCAGGACTATACTCTTTATATCAATAATATATTTAAGATTATATCATGTGAATCAGAATATAAAACAAATATTGGTTATACCCGTGAATTGTTTTAGGTTCAATACATCTGAGCCTAGCTCCGAGAAAACGGGGTTTGATGCATGTGCGTAAAGTGTCGTCCAAGATTAACCCATGCAGTCAGTGGATTATCGTTTAGAAGAAACTTCCTCTAAACTAAGAATTCCATAAAAGCGGAAAGTGTGCGCCCATGCATTAAGCGAATCTCAATTTAATTTCGATATAATTAAGGCTCCTTTTCTTGGTGAGATTCTTGGAAATATAACTAACAGTCATTTTATGGCATAAACAATTTAATATACAATGGCTTGTTCCTGAGTTTAAAGTGACCAGGAATCCCGTTATTTTTACAATACATTAATGTAGTCTATATGATCAAATGTAGCAAAGTTAGTAAAAATTGCAACCTGGAATACCAACACAAAGTTTAGTGACGGTAAAAATAGAGTCGATCAGGTAAGTAAAAGAAAACAGTGGCGTAGTTTCATGTCGGTCGTGGAGCCCGGACCTACAAACTTTTCTCCATAGTGGGACAATTGAAGATTAAGGGTCGATGAAATAATTCCAATGGAAAATATCGATTCATCACTTGAAAAAGAATATATGTATTGTGAATTAGCCATTTGATAAAATTAAAAACGAGTACCGGTACTTTCTGATTAAACACTACATAAATACGTCAGCAACAACTATTGACTATTAAATGCTTACAAACACCGCAATATTAATATTGCGAAACAATATTTATTTTGATATTTAACAATCAACAAACGATAAACAACAAACAAAATAACTTCTAGAAAAGCGGTATGTTCATAACACTCAGCTAGACAGTACCTTACAAGAAGCAACATGTCTTTTTATTACTATATCCATCTTTCTGAAAAAAGGGAATGTCTATAAGAGACCATCTAATAGACTTCATGTGAGTTGCTTATAAAACAAAATCACACGATTTGTTTACTGGGACGCAATACTATTTAAATTTCTTACACTAAATACGTATCCTGGCTGTTACCTATTGGTCGGTTTGGAACCAGTCTTAGATGCTTTTGGAATGAAATTGACAAAAAGCTGTATTAAACCTAAAGTAATAATTATTAAGAATTTAACGGTACACGGGAATGCCTATTGTTAGCCATATTTTTTAAACGACTCCCTTCCCCCTCTTCCCTCCAGATAACACTGTTGCTATACCAATGAGTATTGGCACCACGTTGTGGTAATTTTGCAGATAAAAAAATTATTTTATTGTGGGTCAATATTATGAAATACCTCATGGTGTTGCCTGACATTGCTTCATATAAGCGTTTTAAACCTATCTTCTTATAATATTGGCACAAAGTATCGAAACGTGAAATGCGAAGCCATGGAAATAAAATATTTCTTAAAATATAGGACATTAAGTACATTTTATCCTCTTCCAAAAAGGAATAACAAACAACATTAATCATATGGGCTACCATTGTTATATCTTACTGCCATATTAACACTTTGTTTGACATCAAAGTGCCATAATAATGTTGAGAGGTCTGATCGGCTTGGTAAACTTGTTTTGCGTTTCAATACAAATATTGTACTTGTTGTTAGTCAAATATAAGAATTAAAGCCATTAATCCGGCTAGCGGCATAATTTCTGCATGGAAGTAATTTCAAACAAAAGTAGCAGGACACAAGTTTTAAAAATAGTGATATGAAGCGTCGCACACAAGAACCAGGTCCCTGTGTCATCGTCGTTGGCGTCTGCATTTTTATCGTCTGCATTGAGCAAAGTGTTTATATTAACTCGTAACTTAAAAAGTATTCAATATATTTTGAGCCAACTTCATTTATGACTTTTATGAAGACCAAGATTTGATTGCATTACGTGGATGTTATAATGTCACTGTTTTTAAAAAAGAGAAACACGCGTCCATATACAAAAATCAATAACTAAATCAGATAGTGTAATTGAAATTCATATTTAAAAACCTTGTATCAAAAGCACTGCATGCGAATGTGTGTGAGTTGGTAAGATTAAAATCAAAGCCATCGTTACTAAAACTGGTAAAACGTTGTCCGAAAATGAAATGACATGTGATATTATAAGCAAGCGTAATACATTTAGATGTTATATCGAGATGTTTTATTGTGTTTGGTGAGGGTCACCTTTACTAAAACAAAAATAAATCAGCTTAAGAACCCATTCACTTATTTTTTTTAGTTTAAATACAGTCTTAAGACTGCTCCTCAATCAACATCATCAGCATGGATGCCGCCGTCTTAGAATGTTTCGGCCCTTTAATTCCATGAACATTCCGATAGCGGTGGGCCCACAGTGGTGATCAGTAACTGTGTGTTGGTTGATTGCCTCCAGCTCTTCTCCTCTTGACTCAGCCACAGCCAGCTTGATGCCCGTTTGGCTGCTTGGTTCAGTCTCTGAATAGCCACTCGTCTATCCCTGCCAGTAGTTCCAAGTGATGTCATCAGCCTGTGCACGGACTGGGAGCAGAAACATCTAACGCCAACTTCCACGGGAAATAGCCAAGTACGCCAGCCTTGTTGCTTGCACAGATCCATTAGTTCTGTCTACTTTGCCTTGTTCCGCTCGTAGGCCTCTTCACATCTTGCCTCCCATGTTACTGTCAGCTCTATGGTGACGAGCTTCTTTCCTGAATCTGACCACAGTACAATATCTGGTCGAAGGGTTGTCTGAACCACGTTCGGGAAAACAAGCTTCTACCAAGGTCAACTTCCATCTTCCAGTCTCTCAAGCCATCAAGAATTGATGCTTTTGTTGGTTTCTGTGTCTTCTTGGTCTCACCCGATTTGACGAAAGCGATGTGCCCATGGCGGGGGTAATTACCATGTTTTTTTCTTCCGTTCCTTTTCTAGCCAGTCAGCCAACTATCTGAGGACCAAGTCGTACCTCCATCTATATCTTCCCTGTGTCAGGGCTGTACTACAAGATGACAGAACATGCTCTAGGGTGCCTACTCTGTCACACAGGCTGCATTTTGGCTCTGCTGTGAGTCCCCATCGGCACAAGTTCGCTGGGGATGGTAGTAGGTCATAGACAGACCTGAGGAGAAAGGAAAACCGAAAAGGCTCATACTTCCAGATGTCTCCCCAGGTCAACTTCCTGTCTGCGGTATTCCACGTGGTCCATGCTCCCTGCGCTCCCATCTCCACAGCCCTTGCTTGTCTGGCATTTTCTTCCGCCCTCCTGACCTCAGACTGAATCATCGCTCGCCTCTCTTTCTGGTCTGATCGGCTCCACAGTACCACCTTTCTCGCACCAATTCCTTCACGTCCAACTGCAGTCACTCCGACAATGTCTTTGTGCTTGAGCGCGTTCTCTGCCTGGCTCACAGACTCTGTCGCTGACCATTTCCTGCTCGTTCGGGTTTGGATCCCTGCCTCACGGATGAACTCGTCCGGAGAGTCCCTCAAGGTCAACACAAGTCTTGCTTTTGCTGTCTTGAACTCTTCTACCAGTGAAGATAGCGGGAGCTGTAACTTGTTGCTCTTCCCATAGAGTCCAATACTGGTAAAGCTGGGTGGAACTCCTAGCCACTTCCTGAGGTGTCGACTAGTGATTCTCTCCAGGGCTTCCACTGTTGTGCTGGGTACCTCGTAAAGCATCAACGGCCAGATTAGTCTTGGGAGCAGTGCATGCTGGTAAAGCCAGGCTTTGAACTTGCCGGGTAGTCCGCAGCGGTCTATCTTCTTGAGACCCTCCTCTACCTGTTGCTTTAAGTTCTTGACATTGTCGCGATCTTGTAGGCTTGCATCAAACCACTTGCCCAGGCATTTTATTGGACTCGTCACTATGGAAGGAATCTCTTCGTTCTGTACGTAGAGTTTGAACCTCTCTGTTGTCTGTCCTTTCTTTATGACAAGAGATCTGGATTTTGCTGCTTTGAACTTCATTCTTCCCCATGAAGCGACATCCGTCAGGGCTGTCAACATCCATCTAGCTTGGACGTGTGTCGTTGTCGTCAATGTGT
>VMBQ01004085.1:4851-28698 GCA_007657795.1 Dreissena rostriformis | reverse complement strand
CCCCCTTTTTTATTTTTGTTTTATGATAACAATACGTAGATGAACATATTTGAGCAGTTTCACAAAAAGTTATTAGATATAACTTTTTTAAATTCCATTTTTGTGGTTAAAATAGTAAAAAATTGACGTTTTTTTGGGTGACATAAAAATTATAAAAATTAAATTTCTTAAAATTTAACTTGTGTTCTCCATTTTTTTGGTTGTTTGTGGTTTACTTAAATGGTATATGATATATATTAGCTTATATAAGCTCTACATGTTTCCAATTTCATAGGTTATTAATCATTATTATGCAATTAGAGATTTTTCAGTTTTAATGAAAAAGTACATATTATATAATGGTGAATAAAATCCAAACAAAGCCGTTGACCCTATTTTTTTATTGCTATTTTCATTTAGTATTTGTATGTAGTACTTGAATAAAAATTTTGAGCAAAAGTTATTAGATGGAAAAAAATCATCAAAACTGCCGCAACACCCCTTAAATAAAAACTACGGTTATTTTCGTAGGCATAATCGTTACAGGCAAAAGTAAATATTGTCAAAGACAAGTTGTCTTGACGGATAGCTGCTTTCTATAACAAGGATGAATATGGGTTAATAGAGATGTAAGTAGTGCATGCCGTGCGCGTAAGAATTGTGTTTTTTTTATAACAATTTAACCCGCATTAATATCCTCTTAACATAGTGTATGCATTAAACATTTTCATGGCAAGTATTGCAACTGTAAAGGTATTTAATATAACCCTTAAAACGGCGTTATCTCTTAATATATTTTTTTTTTTTGCCATGAATTACACACGGTTGCATTTGTACTTAACATAACTGCTATTGACGCACAATGGACAGTAGCTACTCTATGTGTGGCAAACGTAGCCCATACAGTTTTTCCTGTGGACATCAGCAGTAATTATATTATCAATTTGGTGCATCTGTTATGTTTGAGTTGTTGTTTCTTAAGCGTTGATTAGATACAAATTATTATAGGAAATATTCAAGTACGTTTTATGTCAATTATATGAAACCGGAACGTAAGGCCTTGAATATATTACTTTAGTCAATGCACTTTATTGATACACTTGAATATATATCATGTATTTATTCTTGAAAAATAATGTTATGTTTGGCGGTAAATTCTTGATAAGTTTTAAAAGCATTTAAAACAATTCGCGCAGGCTAATCTGGGACGACACTTTACGTAAATGCATCAAGCCCCGTTTTGATGACAGGCCCGTTTCTGTGTAACTTTCAATACATTAGAGGACTCATAGCTGGCAATTAAAAACACAGATTTTCCAGGTGGATGCACGTGTTAAGTGCCGTCTTTTGAACTCGGACAATAACTCAGTTGGTACTTCGAGAGGCTTTTACCTCGCAAGTATCCCCAAAGCGAGCGAGAGTTTAATCGCGGTACTTTTACATGTTGCAACCATTTTCACGACGTGACAACGTTTTGATCGCAATATAGCGAATAAAGTTATTGTATATACATTCAATTGAGCCGTTTGAAATTATTCCCGTTTCATCACATCGTGTCATCGATTTAATAGACAATACTGCATTTAGAGATTAATTGCACAGACAACTAGATTTTCCATTGTATTACTTAATAATAAAAGCATAATATTAAGGTGATAAATTTGTGCAATAAACATATCGACCAATTTTGGAAAGTAAAATACCTTGTATGAAAAAAAAAACACATTTACTCTCGACTAGATAGGACTTGAAGAATTGAAAGCTTACTTTGGATGAGCGATATATACTTGAGCATAGCTCTGTGGAAATGGGGCTTAATGCATGTGCGTCATGCAGTCCGCACATGCTAATCAGGACGACACATTCCGCCTTAACTGGATTTTCGCTGAGAAGAGACTTTTAAACACAAAATACCATGAAAGCGGAAAGTGTCGTCTCTGATTAGCCTGTGCGGATTCCACAGGCTAATCTGGGACGACATTTTACACACATGCATTAAACCCCCTGTTCTCAGAGCGCGTCTCACTTGTTTGTGTTTGTGTAGAAGGGTGAAGTATAAGAAGCACTTATATTGTCTTGCTGTATGAGTTAACTTTTAAAGCGACGCGTTAGAGTGTCTGCCTTGAAAAAGGGAAGGCAAGGATTCAATCCATATTGTGGTCGGGTATGTTTGTAGCCGGATAACATTTGTAACCATGGAAATTATGGATTCTGTTTGTCCGAAAAACACTGGATATATTTATATTCGGATGTCTAATTTATTGTGTGCAAGCTATCGAAACAGCAGAATTCAGGTCCAATATTGTATTTAATTTTTCGTATTAAATCATTTGAATTCAATTGAAGCATTTTTAGCAGCGTTTAAAGCAATTTGTATCAGATACCGTTACTGTTAGGCATACTTTCTGACAGGATTAGTTATCAGCCTCGTTGAAATGTCATCTAATATAACCCTGCTGATAGAAAGTTAACTCAATAAGCAGACAATTGAGATAGAAGCAGCTTGAAGCGTATAATAAGTCGGCAATGGATCCAGCAATCCTCCTTTTTGCCAGCAATAACTTTCGGTTCATTCCGTCAATAGCTTCCCAATTTTCTTAATTCTCTCAAGCTCGCAATTCATTCAATTTAAGCTAACACGATCAGAAAATTACTCTAGGCGATTTATAAACTGTGAAGATGATAATTAAATGCATGAAGAGGATAAATGTTGGGAAGCGGTCTCGGGCTGCTTGACGGCAAATCTGTTCTTTCTGTCAATGCAAAGCGGTATATTGGATGTTATATTATTGAGGCTCGTTCTGGGAAAACTGATCTTTATGCATGTGATATTACGTTTTCACAGAGAGATACTCATATATACCTTATTTCTACTTGCAATGTCGTTGGTGTTTTTTTCCCAATAACTGTAAATATAACGTCATGACCATTTTTTTACACTGTTTTCTTAATAGTTGTAAAGCATGATTATGTTTATATAAATTTGACTTGCCTTAGACATGGTTTCGGTTGGAAAACATACACAATTGATGTTGTCAAGAAAAAGTGGCAAATAGTTTGTATATATGGTACAATTAAAGTTTTGTGACCAAAGCAGCATATTTTGTCTGTTCACATTTATTTTAATGAAACTCCAGAAACATCGTCATATGATTAAGTTTGGATAACCTTCTGTAGGCTTATATATAAGACAATAGTGACCAATTGCTATTGCTATTGCTATACAACACGGGACGTCACAAGCAACACAACCATAAACAAACATAATGATTAGAACTGATTTCATGGCCTTGGAAAAGGAATTGCCAAGTAGTGGGGGTTTTAACCGGTTAAAATGGCTGGCCTTATAACACAACACTTGCCGTCAAGCATATAATGTTGTGATTTTTATATTCGTATTTTATTACAATCGGGGTAATGTAAAGCCTTATGTTTTGTTATTCATATGCGACTTGAACTAATCCATATCTTCTGTTTTATCTCTGATGAAAGAGCAGCTGTTGTTTTATTTACTAAAACATTTTGCAATTGCGAATATTGTAAGAAAAATAAACGTCCACCAATTTGTTTCCAGATATATTTTCACTGCCGCCTCTTCCTTGGCTGTTATGCATCCTTGAACAATCTTGTGTCACGTGGTCATGCCGTAATACGTTCATTAGCGTCATCAAAGTGGAGCTATTTAGAGATTCGTTAAACGTTCAATAATGTTTTCCGTGTAACATGCCTGCATTGGGTTGCTGTTATTGCCACCTTAATTAGGCTATTAAACGACACCAAGTCCTACACCTTGTTGGGTTTCTGAATTGATATCCACGGGATATCGCTTCAAATGAGTATGTGAACAATTTCGAGAAATAACAAGCATATAAATTTGTATGCAAAAATATGTCCCGTCATTTAAGTTATTAATACGGTACCGGATATTATTTTTATGTATTCAATCGCCCGTTTTTGTGTCTATTATAACCACCTTTAATTGCCTTTACCAATTGTAGCAGGGATTGAACGCTGGGTGTGCAATATAATTACAGCTGCCGGTAGCCTATAGAATGTTAAATGGTCCGGAAGGAATTCGCGACTTGCTTAATGGTATTAGGGCGTTAATTACTGGGTCATTAATGAACATATACCGACAACAGGCCGTTAGTGGTAAATGTCGTGGAAAATAGATCTCATTTAGCTGAACGGTCTGTTTGTTCTTTGCGTCGTATCCCACCTTTGAATATGCAATATTATGTTGTTAGTAGTTATCCAGTTAGTTTTTCTTCCATGTCTTGCAAAAAAAGGTACTCAATTAAATTATAGAATGTATTCGTTGTTGAATATGTTTTGCATCTATCGCAACTGATTTATAATTAAGTATCATGTTTTGCGGAATGTAGGCATCGTCAAAGCAATTTTATTAATTAACTTATATTAAACATATAAAACAGTGAAGGAAACACCTACATGCAATACTCATATTGAAGGGAATACGGGTGTGCGAATTTATGTTACTCTTAAAACTAATGCATTTTAAACGTGTCGCAACAGGATAAATTTGAACTCAAGAATATAAGATTACCAAACACAATATAATTTGTAAAAATAAATTATAATTTTACGTTGGTGTGCAATGCCTCTCTTCTTTTGTAAGAGTATTTTCATTTTTTTAGATATGATATAATCTCGATATCAATATCAATAAGTAATATTCTGCCAAAATATTTAAACCATATGAATCACAAGGGATAAGTTTCAAACATAATTTAAGTATATCGATTTTATTTAAGAAAAACAAAATATGTGTCTATGCACATATATAATACATAAAGAAAAATGTTCCTCGCGGATAACGCATATTCAGATTGTAATAACTTTCAGTTGGTCTTCCGAACAATTAACTCACTGGCTTAATGGGTGTCTATAAATCNATGTGTAACTATATAGACCATTGCTATGATATTAAATTAACAATATTCTTATTTGCTCTGATCTTGAATCAACATGTTAAATTGTTACTATATGCCCTGCATATGCTAGTGCATCCGTATTCTATGTTCACATTTCTTGTTTCAAATATTTTTTATCTTGTTTACAAATATAAACATAAATGACGCAAACACAATCTTGCTAAATGTTTATTGAAATGACTTCAAATCCATGCACTCAATTAAACGACATTGTAAAACATAATTCAAACATGAATAGAGTCTCAATTGATATTTCATTTAATGTGCAGTTTCGAGAATTTGAAGTAACGCCTATTTTATGTATTGAACAATTTCTTCAAACACCTTTGAAAGTATACAACGCTATTCGAACGTTAAAAACTTTAATAGCCAACTTTGTACTTTCAAACATCTCTTCCATCTCATTAAAGTTCAATCCTTAATTGTTTTAAACTGTAATATTAATGTGTGGGCAATTACATATGTAAGGCCTCAAAATAAACTGGCTATGATATTAACGAATCATTTACTACGTTCTGTTTGTTGCTAGTAGATATCTAAACAAATTAAATATTTAAACTAAAAAGTACAAACACTTACTGTTCAAGTATGATGTGAGCTTAACGCATATATTCTTTAACCAAATAATACAGATAATATGTATATGAATAATCAATAAAACTATACAATTTTATATTATATTGTATTTAAGTCACCCACGATTGATCCAAAAAGGTAACATAAATTAGTGACGCTGTTAACAAACCCAAAATTTGAATTAGAAATTGTTTTCTCTAATACCGGTGAATAAACATTATACACGTGTGTATTTGGAAACACATTGAATACTTGTGCTAGTAAGAAATTTCAGACGAAAAAATGACAGCTATATGGTTGCGTTATTGAGTCGTGGGTCCTTTTTCATTTGTGGTTATAGAGATCGCGTGAAATCACTAAAAAGAACATTTGCACATGATGCCGTTTGTTACGGTAAAAAGCTTTTTGCACAGTCACCATTGTTTTGCAGATCGAAAAAAAGCAGGTGAACATTATAATTGACAACAACCCGATACATTCGTATAAAACATAATCATGATTGCTACCTTTTTATCGTTTGTAAGTCACACAAAAACCTTTATTGATGAGAATTTTCCATTATTCATCGTCTGTTAACATTTTTTGCACAAATCGCGGTCAAAGATTACCAAAACAATGATAATAAGCCAGTAGACCGATTGATAATTTCAAACCAAAATGCAATGCGTGTTTGAATTATCTTTACATGGGAGTTCAACTAGTCAGTGCAATTATCTTTCTCAAACTGCATTACCTCATTTTGATCAGTTAAGTAAATACGTAATTCGAGCGAAAATTAATCATCACCACCTTTGGACTGTGTTGCATTAATATTCTTATCGACACATAGTTCAAGTTTAATCTCGGAGTAGTGCAAAAATAAAAAAGTTATGTTACTAAAACTCATTTAAGTTCTTTTTATACTGAAAAGGAACAATAACTCTTGTTATCCTAGTAAGGCAAATTTGTGAGGAACTCGTTGATTTAAATTTCATTCACAAACTTGAAAGTGTTGTCAAGATTTACAAAGGTGATTCAATGGCATACTTCGTCCCAAAAATGTTCTCTTTTTTTCTCTTTTTTGTTTCTTTCAAACCATAAGGCAAAAACGTTATTGTTTGAAACCAAATCAAGACCATTATTGGAATATTTTGTTCATCCAAGAACTATACAAATTAAAACCGCCTTGTTAGAAAATTGGGCTTATCGTATTTGCGTTAACATTATTTTTAAAAATACAAGCTTTTTGAGTTGCCTATCTTTTCTGATTCACGATAAAAAGAATTCAAGCCTCATATTTTGGAAACTCAAATATGATTTAATCCATCTTAAGGAAACTTCTTTTCTGTGATCTGATCTCAATGGAGACATTTTTGAACGGCTTGTATAACCATTAGCATGGTAGTTATTTTCCTTTGACAAATAAAGTAACATTATTATGTCCTTTACATTCAATACAACTGCTTTGATTTAAATGTTTCGAAAGAGTTTTCAAATCCTTTATAATGACAATCGAAAAAACCGATTTCAACAAAAATAGGAATAATGAAACCTCAAATAATACCGAAGAAGAATTCTGAACATACAATTTGCTAGTTGTACCTAGTGTTTCCAAATGTTTTTTTGTAAGCTTTTTGACACATTTCCATGCTGAGTGTTCTATATATTCCTTTGTGGATTATATGTTTCTATGTTGTCCTTTTTTGCGGCGTTAGACCTTCGTTTTTACTTTGTTTCAAATAACACTTATAAACTAGAGTTGCTTTGCGATGCAATTTATTTCTATGCTTCCCTTCATGTTTTGCTTTCACTTGGGGTCACAATTCATGTATATGTGTTCTTTTCGTTTTATATTTTTGTGTCGTGCTCAATGTTTTGTCCTTTATTATATATTCAATAGGTTAATTGCCTTAAATAAAACATAGCGGGTGTTAATAAAAATGTATCTCCTAATGATGTAACTGGAGTTTCATTATTTCTATATATTCGATTGGTTTTGTCGACAAATTCTTTAACCTTTTTATGCTGCTTTCATTGCATGACTTAATACATTTTTGATGTTGAATTTGTTTGATGTTATTCCGTTATATTTGAGTTTTCTTTCAATTGATTATATATATTATTTGTATTACAGGATTGGCACAGTACTAATTGAGTTCTTCATAACATTATGTTTCCCTTCCGCTTAGTAGCACTTACACTGCTATTTGTTCTATTGGTTTTGAAGCAAATTTATGTTTTCCTTTACTTATTTACATTTTAGCTTTTAGTGCGTGCCTTTCGTATTTTAAACTGTAATTTTAATTGTGTTAAATGCTTCGTGTGAAATTCTTCACATAACCTGTTACTAACTTTGCCTTTTCTGTTCCGAAACGCACTGAACATGTTCTTTTTTACTTTGCGTTGATTTCGTACTATAACTGTCACTCCTTCCATTCACTCCATGATTCTTTTTTTGAAGTATGTCAAATTATTTCTGACCTTGTTGTATTTAATTTGAACATTTTCAAGATTAAGTAAAAGTACGATAATAAGGATAGAACTGTCCGTATGAACCGAAAGTAATTGCAAAGATAATGTTACGATTGGACTTACACATGATAAATTATATAAAAATAACAGTCTCTACGTAACAAATCACAGCTGATCGTGCGCAATAATTATCATGCAGATTCTCGATATCTTCATGTAATTGACATTTAAACGAGATTTTGAAACATGCAATTTTGTATAATCGCAATAAGACTTTGAATGTACAGCACATAGCACTAGGAGATTTATAAACGTGGTTTCATTTAGCACTAAACTTAAGGTTTGGTTGTTTGGCAAATAAAATAATAATAATACTATTATTCTTAAACATAAACACAAGCCACCCTTTTCACCGCCATTTTAACGGAAGTATGTTTTGTAGTGTGACTGGTTCCATGTCGTATGTTACTCGGCCACGATTCGTTTACTGTGTACAATTTGGGCACTACAAATTCTATTAAAGCGGAATGTTTCGTCCCTGATAAGCATGTGTGGACCGCAAAGTCTAATCTGTAACGAAACTCTACGCACATGCATTAAGCCCCGTTTTCCCAGAGCGAGGTTCATTAATGGTAAACTACGATAACGATAGCAAAACTCATCACAGTGTTATTACCCTCCTTCAGCCTTAACGGTAGAAGCTGCATGAAAAAGTAAAGAATTTCCAGATCCGGCAGGATAAATAGTGTGTAACGTTTTCTTATTTTATTCAAAGTTGTGCTATTTTCTACATAAGTGAATTTGTATACTTGTTTTTAAAAAATGAAATAAAATCACAAATAACGACTCTACTTCATATAAAATAAATAAAATGTGAAAGAAAAAGCTGAGAAGGAGCCTTTAAATTAAAAACTACGGTTATTTTCGTAGGCACAGATACTTAATAAACTCAGAAAACAATCATTTTTATATCACACATCAATTCCATGAGGAGGAGGAGGCTATATTTAAAATTACCATTAGCAAAGCCTCGTCATCACCTCGCCTGACACATTTGCCGTTTACGGAATATGATGCCATTTTTAAAACTGTAAATAAATTAACAAAACGTCATGAACAGCACCTGATTTTAGTATTTTTTCAATTATCGACATTTCGTGTTACGCCTTCATTTAAGAATTGAATAATATTGTTAAGCATGTTAACTATTTAGAAAATGTTACATAATTTGCATAAACGCTGACGGTGTTTACTTAAAAAAGCGTTATACGTTTCATTTTTAAATTCATCTTTGTCGAACGTCAACGTTCGCGCAAAACAATGCAGGCATTTTATTATTGACGAATTAAAATCAACGTCGTTAGGATTTCGCGTAATACATTGACGTCACTTTGCAACTTGTTGATGGAAACGTAATACGGTCATGAATTTGTATGCGTTAGTTTGCATACGTAATGAATTCATTGAGAAAAAAAAACAGAAAAAAATCATGTGATTGGATTACCCAATCAGAATGCAGCGCTTATGTGAAAAAACAAAAGAGTTGTAATTAATTTGACATAATGCAGTTTAAAGCGCTTATTTTTGTAAGATTAAAAGTCTCTGTACACCCGTTGAGAATTCAAACTGGCAGATACGCTCAGAATATCATTCCACGAAATAAACGTTGTTTTCTATGTGGTAATGACTTTTATTTAGAAGAGGAATACCAGTTTATTGTGACAAATCAATTTTTTATAATGTATGCAAATTTATCAAAGAAACTTGTGTTAAAAGAAATGCAATTCTTAATAATACTGTTCAATAAACTTCCTTGATAGAACCTACGTGTTCTTACCATCGATCGTATTCATTTGCATTTGTATTCTTAAATGACTAGTGTTTGTTATTTAATGTTATACTGGTATGCCTTGTAACGTGACAGAGAATAATTATGGTATTAAAGCATGAAGGCGATGTACATTTGTATAAGTCTGAATAACCTATCTGTCTGTTTGTAAACATATATAGCGATCGTAACGTCATGCAATATCGTCACGTCATTTGGTGGGATCATATAGGAAGAACGAAACTCCAACAGCTGACTACAAAGACGAGGAGATTGAACAGTTGTGTGATGTATTAGAGCGCATCATTGTCAAGGTGCCAAGAAAGACATCCTCCTTGTCTAAGGCGACTGGAACGCCAAGGTTGAACCAGACAAATACCAAGACTGATCAGGGAAAGTAGGTAGATTGGCTTAGGAGAGACCAACGATAGAGGTTTGAGACTTCTTGAGGTCGGCAGAAGCCACCAACTCAACCTGGCCAACACGCTGCATCCACACAAACCGTCAAGAACAGCGACCTGGCATGCTCAAAACGGGCAATTACACAACCAGATCGATTTCATTTTGGCGCCGCAACGGTTCAAGTCCAGCATCAGCAGGGCGAACACAAAAACGTTTCCTGGCGCATACATCGGCAGCGACCATGACTTAGTGCTCACCACCATCAAGCTGAAGTTAACGAGCAAGCGCATCACGAAGAACCCTCGGGTTAGATTTGAAAAGCTGAATCAAAAATGTAAAAGAGTGGACATCCCTCCCAATTGATGAATTACTCTCAGCAGCGCACAAGAGACCTGACTTGAGAAGGAATTTCTGTATTGTCGTCCCTCATTCGCCCCCCCAACGGTCAAACCGGTCAAGGGATGGATGATGATGATGAATGAAACTCAATAAACATTAGTAGGAGTATTAAAGAGTATTAAACAATGTTTATATGCTCATAAATGTTTTTCCACTGACTGTGTTGTTTACTGTCAATTAGACAACTATACAATAATTAAATTAACGTGTTGTAACATTGCAAACTAACTGTTTGTAAAAGGCAGCTTAAAAACTACATCAGGTCTTCATAATAATGAAGTTTAGTGGTATAATAGTATAGAAGTCATTTTAAATTGGAGTATTTATAAGGTTTAATTGCCTAACAAAACACAATTGAAAAACAAAAATAGAATAAACGACCTTGCTATTAAGAAATAAGAATGTCTAACATTCTCACTAATTTTTTATATATAATTGTAAGTTCATAAAACACTACCTACCGTTATCGCAGCAAAATCATATTTTTCAATCCAGTATTATTTTTTTAAGGATATGAATGTTTTCGGCAATATAGATTCTTACCCAATAACCTCAAATGAAGAATGGGGCATTTTATCAAGTCTGTATCGTTAGAAAATAGTACTCGCGTACTTTATCCCTATATTGATAATTTCAATATATGTATCGAGAAGTATATCACTATATATGCAATTATTATAATACTTGTGACTTGTATAATTTAGCCGTATATTCATTAGTTCAATTCGTATACATGCATTGCTATTAATGCAATTATGGCAGTATTTTGTATTATGCAGTTATTAGCACATGTCCACAGTTCAATATTGTACACCCTGAAATATGATATATTATATATACTGATGTTGAACGGTATGGAGGGGGATGCCCTCGACCCCACATACCTATTAACGAGGAAAATACAATATATAGAACGGGAAAAAGAATGTCTTACCTTTCTGATAATAAAACAAAAAAGAACGCGCAAAATCTAATAAGATTTTCTTGGGAAGGAAATATGAAATAAAACTAATTGACCCGAAACAGGCTATTTAAAAGCTACGTGTGAATAATTTAAGAATAATTAGGACGACTCAATTTCAAATTTACAGATAACACGGGTTTTATTGTAAATAAATGTACTTGGATTAGCATTTGGTTTAGAAGGACTAGGAATCTCACATTGAATGTTGAATTCATTGTACTAACATTGACTCATAAGCCGACTTGAAGGTACCACACGTGTAAAATTTAAAGAGCTCATTTTGCCTTCCTGACAACGACAGAATAAGACAGAAGTAACATCGTACCAGTTTAAATAATACCCGCATTGCTTCTGATTGCTACAGAGTTCGACCACACGCATTGGAGACACCGGTTAATGACACGTTTATGCGTTCATGTAAGCGTTTTTAAACAAGGTCATGTCTTAATGACAGCGACTAATTAGTGTTTAAAGGTTCAGCACGGATGCACGTGTAGTAGTAGTAGTAGAATGTATATCATCAATATAGAACAGAAAGGTTATTTTTGACTGAAGCATATCCATGTACAGCTCATTCTCAAATACATACTCTCAATAAGGCAAACATAATATAACAAATATAAAAAATAAATAAATAAACATAACAAAAAAGAGCAAAAAAGAGCATGTGAAAAGGAAAAAAAAATGTTATGCATTTTTACAAATATATTGACTTTTTGAGAAAATTCTAGGATTGTATGTTCGTAAATGAAAATCGATTGAACATGTATTATTCAGTGAGATATACAAAAATTCAATTTGGGAAAAATATATTCTCTTATAAATATATATACATGTATGTTTCTTGATTTTTTGTTGGTACATACCTGTTTTTATAAAAAGATAATGAGAGGACAATCTCAATTTTACTATAACCGTATGTTTCTAATTTCGAAATTTCCATTTTATCAAGTAACATGGATGTTGGTTTCAATTTCATTTACGTAACTTCGCCATTGTTTAATAAAACACATCCTGTAATATCATGCGAAAAACTCTAATAAAATTATTAACAATACCAGGTTCTGGATGTAACGATATATAGAGGTCGAGGAGGGGCAGGGAGGGGGGACAGTACTTACTGTTAAGATTTAAATGATATTTTAAGTTTTCCTAGTTTTGCAATTTATTCATATTTTACATTAAGTGAACGATAAATGGGCAGAACATTTTCAATATCGTTTAACTGATTTGCTGCAAACATTTAGTTTAATCGACGGAACACACTAACGGCTGTTTATGGGTTGATTGGAAAACGACTGTCGCCACTCGTAATTTTCTCATTTCTCAAGAAAGTGTCCTGCATAATGACATTATGGTTAACAAATCATAATCATATTGGCACAAGCAAATTGAACGTGGAATACCAAAACCAAGGAAGTATAACATTTCTTAAATTATAGGACATGAGGTATATTGTGTCTTCTTGTAAAGCACATGATATGTTTTGTGCCTTTCTAACATGCAACAAAAAACAACATCAACTACCTACTTTGGCTAATATTGTTATATTTTATCGCCATATTAACACTACATTTGGCATCGAAAAGCCATAATATTGTTGCAAAGCCTGATCGGCTTGGTGAACTTGTTTTACGTTTAAATACACATATTTTATTGTTGTTTGTCAAATTTCAAATATAAGAGTTAATGCTATAACTATATGCATATTTGTTCGGAAATTAGTTCAAATTCTAGTACCAGGTAAAATGTGTTAAGAATGGTGAGGAAGTCCGGCTCGCGCAGTGGTTGGTGCACTCGCTTCTCATATAGGCGACCCGGATTCAATCCCTGTTTCCGGAAGCACGTGAGTTTGGTTGGTGGTTACCATACCGGACAGGTTGGGTTTCCTCCGGGTACCCCGGCTTCCCCCAACATCACAAGACCACATCAAAATTTAAATTCATTCAGTAACAACTAAAAAGCTTGAAATTGCAGCTATAATTCTAAATTCGTCCCAAGTTTAAAGATTCTAGTAAGTAAATTAGGTATGCGTATGGGACACACCCGTGGTCAACACATAGTGCACCCTCGGGCGCAGAAGGATCTTAAAAACGTGTAAACACACACACACACACACGCACACACACGCACGCATACACACACACACACACACACACGCACACACACACACACACACACACAAGAACGGTGATATGGTGCGACGCACAAGTGAACCAGGTCCTTGCGTCATTGTCGTCTGTGTCAAGCATGTTTTTTTTTATCTTAAGTTGTTACTCAAAATGTATACAACATTATAAACCAACTTCATAATAACTTATATGAGCCTGTTTCTGGGAAATGCGTAAAGTGTCTAAATACAGGCTAATATGAAGACCCAGCTTGTGACTTTATGGAGTGAATAATATAACGCTACATGTCACTGTTTCTAAAAAAGAAAACGATTCCCGATCAATAAATCAAAACATAATTGAGATATTGTTTGTTTTAATTCATATTTAGAAACCGTGTATCAAAGCACTGCATGCGAGTGCGTGTGCATTGGTGTTATCCAAATTTAATCCATTGCTATTAAAACTGGAAATACGTTGTCCGAAAATGAAACGACATGTCATATTATACAAAAGCTTAATAATATAGATGTTATATCGAGACGTTTTAAGTACCCATCAACTCATTGATATATGATAATGCAACCATACATATAAGAAACTGATGTCTAGTCAGCATCTTTCCAATATACTTTACAGATCATTCCAATAGCGTAACTTAATTTCGAAATGATGTAGAAAAGAAAAGAGATTGCGCTTCATCTTAAGTGCACTAGAGGAATGTATATCACGGCCTCCGTCCATCTAAAATACAGTCGACAATAACATCTGCATTATGCATCATTCAAGCAAATTGCTCTGATCTGGACTCAACAATATTCTACTTTTCTACGATATTTGTTACTTTATAGACAATAGCTCTGATCTTGAATCAACAATATTCTCCTTTTCTAAGATATTTGTAACTATATAGACAATAGCTCTGATCTGGACTCAACAATATTTTCCTTTTCTAAGATAATGTGTTACTATATAGACAATTTATCTGCTCTTAAATCAACACTATTCTCATTTGCTCTGATCTCAAATGACCATGTTAAATTGTTAAAATATGCGCTACATGTGCTAATGCATTTATGTTCTATGGTCACATTTCTTGTTTCAAATATGTTGTTTCTTGTTAACAAATATAAAAATAAATGACGAAAACAAAATCTTGCAAAACGTTAATTGAAAGTACTTCAAATGCATGCACTCACTTAAACGACATGGTAAAAATGAATTCAAACATTTATAGCGTCTCAATTGATATTTCATTTGATAGTATACAACTCTACTCGAACGTAAAATACTTTAAAAGCCAACTGTGTACTGTCAATCATATCTTCCATCTCATTAAATTTCAATCCTTAATCGTTTGAAACTGTAATATTAATGTGTGGGCAATTTAGGCCTTTCCTCAAAACAAAATGTCAAAGTTATATAAGAATCTTTACTACGTTCTGTGTGTTGCTAAGAAGTCTGTGTTATTTTTTGGTTAACAATCAGAGTATATGCCATTAGATCCCAATACCCAAGCTTCAGTGTATTGGGTTGAAAACCGTTTTCAATGATGTTGGATATGAAAATAATTCTTAAAGAAAGCTAAACGTGACACTTGGTGTATTGTACTTGTGTGTATGAATTATCACTGCTCTTCAGGGGAGTTTAACTCGTCATAAAATTATCTTTCTCAAACTGCATTGCCTTTCTTTGGAATATTTTGAAACAATATGCTAATCGAAACACAGTTCAAGTTTGGTCTCGATAAAGTGCAAAATAAAGATTTATGGTGCTTAAAGTCCCATTAACACTCAAAAAAATCAAAACATATTTCGTAAACTATTTCTTAAAATAAAGTTAACCAATAAACAATCAGTGTTATTTATAGCAATAGCCAAAAGTTTATTGCTAGATGTGGTTTGGTATTATAGATTTAACAAGATGCAAAATTCTCTATTTAATTGTTTGTGGTTCAATATATTTCAACACATGTTGATGTACCAATTTAGTGTGCGTGTGTCGTATGAATAGATATCGTTGTGGGAAAATAAAATGGAGTATATTGTGCCATAAATAGAAAAAAGAGCATTTTATATATTGTTAAATCTATGTTTCCTTACCACATCTAGCGTTGAATTTTTGGTTATTGCTATAAGGAACACTGATTGTTTATGTGTTAACTTCATTTTACGAAATAATTAACGAAATATTCGTTGATTGTTAGCGTAATATGGACTTTATTGTTTATTTCAATAATATTGATATGGTACTAACACTCGTTTTCATTTTCTACCTTCTGCTCTGCTTGATATATGTACATATAATGGTATTCAATGCTTCGTTTGACATTCTTCTTATAACCAGTAATTTAAAACTTTGCCTGTTTTTGTCTCGAAATGCAATTACATGTGATTTTTTTTTATTTGTGTAGTGGTGGTACCATAACTTACACTCCTTTAACTCCGTGATGCTTTTTTGAAGAATGTCAAATAATGCCAAATCATTTCTGACATTGCTGCATTAAATTTGATCAACTTAAAGATTAAGTAACAATACGACAATTAGGATGTCACTGTCCGTATGAACCGAAAGTAATTGCAAAGATAATATTACAATTGGACTGACACATGATAAATTATATTGAATTACAGTCTCTACGTAACAAATCACTGCTAATCGTGCAAAATAATGATCTTCCATATCCTCGATATTTTCATGAAATTGACATTTAAACGAGGTGATTTTGAAACATGCAATATAGTTTTGCAGCAATAAGACTATAAATATACAAAACATAAAACTAGGCGATTAATAAACGTGGTTTGATCTCGCATTAAACAACGCAAATTGCGCTTGGCTGTTTGGCAAATAAAATAATAATATAAGTATTATTATCAATAAACATAAGCAAGCTTTTCGCCATTTTTTATCTTTACGTAAGTATATTTTTGTAATGTGACTTGTTCAATGTATAATGTAACCCGGTCTCCTTTTGTTCACTGTACAATCCGGGCACTATAAGTGAACACTGCTCTGGAAAAACGGGGCTTAATGAATGTGCGTAATGTGTTCCCATATAAGCCTTTTCAGTCAGCACAGGCTGATCAGGGACGACATTTTCCTCCTTGACTGGATTTTCGTTTAGAAGTGACTTCCTTTAATCGAAAAATTCCAAAAGGCGGAAAGTGTCGCCCAGATTAGCCTGTGTGCACCACACATGCATTAAGCGCCGTTTTCCCAAAGCGAGGTTTTATATCTGACCATATTTATGCAATTAAGTAAGTACATATTTGTCAAGGGATTTATGTTAAAAACATGTATTGGTAATGTCAAATGAAAACACCTTCAGTGATACTCTTCTGAGGCCGATCCTGGCATTATCTTCTTTGTTTAATAGTGTACTGATACTTGGATGTTCAACTGAATGCGACACCTAATTTTCACAGACACACCTGTCTAGAGAAACGTACTAATGATACGTAAATAGAAAAGAAAAATGCAACATCCCAATGTCATTGAGCAGGCGTTGACTACATCAGAATCTGGGCCCGGAACTATGGTCACATATATTGGCAATTTTAAATTTAACAATAAAGCAAAGATCAAGGATTATTCCAAATATATGTTTTAAGCTGCTGCGTAACCAGGGCTCCAGATAAGGGGCGTATTTGCGTAAATACGCATCAGTTTTCCCGAAAAACGCTTTAATTTAACAATATTTTCAGAGCGACCGATCACCCTGAAAATATCGGTTACGCATTTAACTCTATTAAAATGCGTCACGCGAAAACACGGAACTTGTGGAATATTCCAATTAGTACCATTCATAAACAAATATGGCGTCGAAACTGAAGCCAAAATGGACCACAAATAGGGAAAAATACTCATAGTCTCAGCTCCTAGTAGCGTGAATTAAGTTTAAAGAGATGAATTCATAGCTTCATCACCATTCTGCCGTTTTATTTTGGGTAAATTGAGTGTTAATTGCATTGATTCGAGTAAGAAAGCTAGTGTTTGGAGTTGTTGTCAAGCCGGTATCTCTCATTACCCTTTCAAATTTTGAAATACCCCAACACAAAATGCTTAAGGAGTAAAATACCCCCAGCTTTGAAAAACAGGGGGTGAAATACCCCCTGCCCAAAACATCATTTGGAGCCCAGTTCGTAACAAATATAAATGAGTCAAGACATTCTTGTTTTCAATCTCAAGACTACAATTCTTATCAGATCCAGTCAATTAAGACTCGCTTGAAAGTAAAACAAGAATTCAAATAACACCGAACTAGACACATTTGGATTAAAAGTCGTTCTGAAACATAAAGGACGTTTCGATATTTGATTGGATAATATTTGTGTGTTTTTTTTTAAATACCAAATATGAATTATATAAGTAAATAACAAAAAAGTAGTACGCTGAAACCAAACCGCTATTTGGACTATTATATATGTTCGTGCATGTGTGTGTGCGTTTTTTGAAAGAAACGTGTTCTTGAATTGACAATATGTTGTTCGTGCCATCTTTATATCATAGATTCATGAAATTAAGTGAGCGAAATACAACCATGGTAGTATGTAGACCCATATGGAATATGCATTTTTGTTTATGAGTTATCATCACCTGAAATCAATAAAACTATAGAACAAACGTGAAACAAATGAAAATTTACGAGTGTTGTTTTGTGACAATGCTTTTTAATACATAATGAAAACTGAATGCACCTAATCATGCACATGTTGTTCAAATGAAAAGCGTTTTTGTTTTGTATCGTTTTTACTATGTATTGGTAAAATCTAATCGATATATACATACCTGAATANATTTTCTTTAAAAACGTCCCTTTAAACAAGAATAAAAAATGATGGCCTTAGGAACAATATTTGTATGAAGATACATATTTTCTATTTACATTTTTATTTGAGCTACAGCTTGATGTGCACGTTGATCTGTAACGCACACACAATAAATGCTTATTACTAACCCCAATCAGGTTTTCGATCAATCTCAAGTCAATCGCACAAAAACGATGTTATGTTGAGGTTTTGTACATATAAATCATATTTCACGTGCTTGACGTTTGTTCAGCTAGTGAGTACTGTGCATGATGATCACTCCCAAATTAAATTATGTAAATTATTTTTAAAATATACTACACTCACTGTTAACGTTAAAAACAAGGCGTCATCGTACCATTTATAGAGCAATATTATTGAGCAAGATTATTATGATACCTGTATATACCGTTATTAGTGAATTTACCGTATGTTTTATGCCCCCTCCTTCGAAGAAGAGGGGGGTATATTGTTTTTGGCCTGTCTGTCATTGTATGTGTCATGATATGTGTGTGTCCCAAAACGTTAACCTTGGTCATAACTTTTGCAATATGGAAGGTAGCAATTTCATATTTGGCATGCATGTGTATCTTGGAGCTGCACATTTTGAGTGTTGAAAGATCAGTGTCATCCTTCAAGGTCAAAGGTCCAATATATGGGTCAAAATCGCTCAAAAGAGGGCATAGTGTTTGACAAACACATCACTTGTTTTTTTAATTACGATAATCGTTCTAAAAGAGACCTCCCTAAACAAATCAATCCATTCCAACATGGACCCAAATCATGAAAAAAGAGACACTATATTTTCACCTCACTTAAATTGTGCACTGTTCCATGCAGTAAACTACGCGTTTGAAAAGGTATTAGTATTTAATATCGATTTTTGTGTTCCATCAATCATTTAACATACATCAATTGAGTACATTTAATCAATTCTCTTCGAAATAATGGTAACGCGCACATCTTGTCATATTTTGGTTTTAAGTAAAGGATATCAGTTAAAAGTTATATTTTTTTTGTATTTTAATAATAGGGACAAATTGACGGTTTTTTTTCTTTTAGAGAGACATGTATTTAAACAATGTATATTATCTCGTTTCAAGCAATTTTTTTGTATACAACTTTTTGTTTTATTTATAAATGTGTTTAGCACAAATAAATACAATGTCAAACAATATCTTTTCGATACACGCCGTGCCGTGTGTGGGACTTGAACTGAAGCCTACAAACATAGATGACTTCAATAAGGGAATTTAGTATAAACTTTAGTACCTTTATCGATAGTTCTCATGCGTATAGCGGTGCCCAAATTATATACCTTTAATTAATTACGATTTTACTACTTTTACTGATTAACCTATGCAAATTGTCATCGGGGACAATGTTTTGATTTTAGTTGTAATACTTTAAAGAGCTTTTACAAAAGAAAACGACACGTAAATAGCAAACATTTAATACATACTTGTATTACATAATAATAATAATAATATATGTATATTCAACTTGAATAAATGTCATAATCGCCAATGACAACGGATTATTAATTCCCGATGTAATCAGCTAAAATACTTCGCTGAATTCGTTCGGGATTGCCTTATATAATAAAGACGTGCTGGATTTTTGTATTTTTTATTTCATGAGTGATCAGCTTTTGTTAAATTCAAAGTTTAATATGTTATGCGATCGGCCACTCAAATAATATGACTTTAACAAATCGTGAAACAAATATGATTTCTCACTCTTCTGTGAAAAAATGTCAGGCTATGACAAAAAAAAGACACATATCCTCATATAGTTATGTTAAAATTTGTATAATTTCATACTCGTATTCAGAACAGACTCATATTCGTTTATGTTATTAACGCGCATTATACCACAAGACTCATCGTGGCCAATGTGTTGTAATCTGTTGGTACTAAATACTGGTGTAATAAAAAAGCTGATCAAATATCAAATATTGCATTATTTATTTTATTATCGATGCTCTAGGTACATCATCAATAAATAAAAAAGGCTTGTAGAGGATTTAAATTACTCATCCAACCACCGTGAAATTCATGCTTTGAAAGTTTAGAACAAAACACACTTAGGTACCACATTTTAATTTGTTGTGGACTAATCATTTTTGAAAACATGTAAAATGTGAACGTAGTATACATCGCATAAGTGAACATATGTAAATTATATAAAGATAATTATTTAGAAAAAGATTGATTTCCAAGATGTATTTTGCGTGTTATCATTATTATAAGTCGCACACAAAGACCAACACCGTTGAACATTGAAAAAGTTCACTTTCCCATAAAATAAATGTTATAACCAATTTTATAAATTTGGTAACATATTGATGACAGGTAAGCACAAGTGTATTAAAAATATTTGTTACTGCAGTTGGTTACTGCGAAAATAACCGATGGGTTGGAGTCCCGATGCGCGGAAGAAAAAAAACGAGATCGATAACAGTGTAAGAATAAAATTATATATTTCGACAAAGCATGAAATAAACAACATCATATGACATATTATGAACAAGTATGTTTTCAATTATCTCCCATGCTGAAAAAAATATTGAAGGGAGTAAAACTGTGCAATTGCCCTCTCAAACGAGATACACGTCTTCATGTTGTGCTTCTTTAGACACCGGTTTAGCGTGCATTTCGCAAGCATTCTGCTATCGTTGCGATATAAAAAAAACGCCTTAGTAGTATATTGTAAACTAATGCAAGTGAATGTTTACATCATACTAACCCTACCTATATATTACATATAAAACGTTATTGCATGCGTTTGTAAAATACATCTCAAACGATGTAACTTATATGTACATTACAATACATGCGGGTTAAGCATCTGGATGTTGATTTAATTACATTTGCATAAAAGAAGTAGCCACTCTTGCTTATAATTGTTTACAATGACGCTCAGGTTTACACATAATAATATATCAACAACGCAACATACACAACAAATTCTGATCAAAGTTGCAATACATATCATACAATTTTATGTCCATATACCGGACTATATATATTTTCAAAGTTCTTACATTTAATTTAACAAATTGTAACATGTAACCTGTAGACAATTGAATAAAGTATTTGAGTCCGTACATTCTTCCGAGCACGTATTCACAAAGACATCACAACATATCTCCATGAAACGCCACAGTATTCCGTGTCGAGCCAGATGAATAACAATATTACCAAACATGTTCTCAAAGGTGTATGGGACACTTTTGCTTGCTTCTAGCATTAACATCTCCATTTCGAATCTCCTCGCATTCAACCAGATTAAAGGCTCCGGGTGTGCGATAATGGATTTTCTAATCTTCGGAAGCCTCCGTATCATCAGCGGCCCTTCATCCATCATGTCCGTCAGTGTTTCTATCCATGTTCGCTGCTGAGCATCAGTCATTCCGCAGGCTGCCATAAGGTTCCTATCTGGGATCATATAGCATGGAAGTTGTTTCTTGGACAGTGCAGTTCTTAGGTGCAGTAATGATTCACGCAGCCAGAAAAACAAACTTCTCGGATGAAACACTGACTGTGGGTTGTTCTCCGCTAGCCATAATATTATATTTTTCAGCATGTACGATGTTATTTCTTTATGTCGTGGTTTGAGAACATCTTTTGCAATCATTTTTAACAATACATACAATTTAACGCATGTATCGTTAAGATTAATGATCAATTCTGTCTCACCTGTGTTGAAACATATCCTCCATTCAATATTTCTATTTTCGCTGCCTTTAAATCCTACAGGAGTTAGAAATGCCCCCATAGATACGACCTTGTCTACAATATTTGGTGGCGGCCAATGTCGAGATCTTGTTGCCCATCTCTGGAGTATGCTAGGACAATGACCGCGCAGTGCAAGTACTGTGTCAAATTTAGAGTGTCCCATACTGATCGGAAGAGACGGCCCCACAGGTTTCTGGTACACGGGTCCTCCTAAATTTTGTACACCCATTCTAATCCTATTTAGAAACACATCACTCCGTAAAAGAAATTGCCCGTGCCCATTATCATACAAAAACAAACTAAGGAATAACGGTAAACCTCGCTCCAGCAACAGTATGCAGTGACCCGGGTAACATATCTGTGTATCCATCCTGAACACTGGTGTGTTCTCTGGAATAAAGTTTACGTCACAACCGGCTTCTAAGCATTCGATACGATTAATCACACATAGGACGTCCCTATCACTTTCAAAACAACGTGAAAGACCTTCTGCCTTACTTCCGACTGTGATCGATTCGAATGTGTTACCACAATTCCACTGTGCATTATAATTGATGTCATTCGCCCTAAAACATTCCCGGCGTTTCTGTATAAGCTCCTTCCCATACCCAAGGATGTTTAAAAAATTGCTCATTTCCACAGATGCCTCTTCAATTCTTATCTGGAGAAAAGAGCATAGACCGTAGATTATGTATGAATAGTTAATTCTTATACATATGGAAACAAAAGGTGGTTTATGAAACAATACCTCAACATTATTGTAATTACTAACGGGTAAAACATGTCAATGAATAAGTTATTATACATATGCATACTTGAACATGTAGTATTTTCATATTTTTTACTAAATGATATGTTATATTTTAACAAATATGTTCGAAACAAGAACATGCGGACATATGTAATAGTGTATGTAATTTTCGTGTAATTGTAGTGTTTAATTAACCAGTGACGTGCGTCTAGTCAACCGACTCGAATTGTTTCTTGATCCCACTTTCCAACAATAACGCAAGTCTTACTCGTGTGCGACTGCTGCTTGAGATGTTGAAACCTGGCGTTCCCGGCGCAGTCTGCTGCTCAGAGCCTTCTGCCATCTGTATTAGAATGAACTGGTATGCACACGTTTGACTTAAGATGAGTATTTGCCATGGAAATAGTTGTTTTGATAGCATTTTCAGTTTGCTGTAAACGTGTGTCAAATGAGTTAACGAATTATATGGGCGTATATTTAGCGCACACTTACAATAAAACATGTATGTTCACGATAACGACGTTCATTTATATCTAAATATGTTTAAAAACATAGGATTATCTGACGTTTTTACCTGGAATGTGTAATATTTTTTTCGGATTGAGTAACTTAACGACTGGTGTTTGTCCAACCAGTAAGAATGGCAATACATTTCTTTATTTGGCGAATAAAGATAACTTTCAGAAACCATTATCGCACCATTTATTGTATATTATGTTTACTACTACTACTACTACTACTTCTACTACTACTACTACTACTACACATACTACTACTACTACTACTACTACTACTACTACTACTACTACTACTACTACTACTACTACTACTACTACTACTACTACTACTACTACTACTACTACTACTACTACTACTACTA
>VMBQ01004084.1:48759-91385 GCA_007657795.1 Dreissena rostriformis | reverse complement strand
GGCGTGTCCTGCAAGTAGGCGTGGCCAATGCAAGCTATACCACAGTTACCACAGAAAAGTTTTTTTTATTGTAAAAGTTATCGATAATCGCGACCCGCTGACACTGGAAAGTCACGCGGCTCGGCGATATTTTTACAAAAATGATGTCATGTGGCTTACCTCACCAGTGGCTTCTTTAATTTATCGTGGATTTATTGACATTTTTTCCACTATTTTTGTGAAAATAGAATTTATAAAGAATAACTTATTCTCTGCAAAAAAAGTAAAGATTTACACACTAAGGACATTTTTTGGACTACATGTTGGTTGACACATACCTTTCCAGAAAAATTATGTGACAAACAATTGCCCATTTGTTAAAAGTTCAGGGCGGACATTTACCTTGTCTAGGGTAAAGACATAGGATTTGATCTTATTATGAGTATTTATGTATTTTGGTAAACTATGCATTCTTCTCGAACGGCACCATTTGAAATCAATTATTCTTTAAGGGGTCAAGATATGGCAAAAGTAGCACCGGATTCGGGTTCAGGGGGACAAAATCATGTAGTTTTGACTATCTTATTGTTTTATTTCGATGGCATTTAAGGTCTCCGCTGGTAGTTTTTATGCCCCCGAAGGTTGGCATATAGTGATCGCGCTGACCTCTTGTCTGTCTGTCCGTCCATCTGAAATTCCGTCACACTTTGCGTTTAGGTTTTGCGTTTAGGTTTCGAAAAATGTGGATTTTTTTTGCAATATTGATCATAGGTACTTGATATTTGGCATGCATGTGTATCTCTTGGAGCTGCACATTTTGAGTGGTGAAAGGTCAAGGTCATCCTTAAAGGTCAACGGTAAAAAAAATCAAAGCGGCGCAGTAATTGTGTTTCTGACAAATACATCTCTTGTTTCCATGGGTTTTGCGGTTCTGTTAAAAGGGTGTTGCATTTTTATCGAACGGCACCATTTAAAATAAATAATTCTTTGATGGGTCAAGATATGGCAAAAGAAGCACCGGATTCGGGTTCAGGAAGACAACTTCATATATATTTCACTATGTAATTGTTTTATTTTGATGGAATTTAAGGTCTCCGTTGGTAGTTTTTGAAATGCGTTTTGACGTTCTGTAAAAAGGGTGTTTAATGCGAAACATAATAGTGATTATATATTTTTTTTGTTCAACAATTTTAACAAACTTTTAAACAAAACTATAAACTGTTATTGTTTTTAAAAAATCATTTTCTATTTTATATGTATTTTATTTTTCCGACGTCTACTTTTTCAGCTGTATGTTTTTCAGGCCGATCGCAGTCTGGCAGGATGCCTGACGGCCACCCGCGCAGAGGTGCGGGAGCGGGAGGTCTTCATGCGCGTGGAGGAAAGCTCCACAATCCAGATGGACCCTTTGCTAGCAAAATCCTTTTGCGAAAGCGAGTGGGTCCGTCGGGCGATTGTGGAGTTTTAAGCCCACCCAGCCGCTCGCGAGCAACAAAAAGCGATCCGAGGGATCATAGCGACGTTTATTGCCCTCCGGAACGCCTTCATGACTAGGAGAGTTCATCAACCTCAAGGTATGTAATATAACTAAGCCGTGTATTGATTCGAATAAATACTTAATCATGTATAGGCTATTGTAGACAATTTATTTTTTCTCGAAAAAGTTATCGACACATAATGATTTTGCATTGCAGATGTGGCACGTCGACAGGGCTAGTCATTTTGACGAGGACGGCTCCATGAGTATAAAGCTGGACCAACACACGACGGCCAAGTCCGGCAAGTATGCCTATCTGCATATGAACCAGGAGACCTTCCAGCTGCTGAAGACATATTCCACAGTGGTCAGAGGCACTGGGGACAACACAGGGGATCAGCCGGTGTTTGCATATCCAGGAGGCGAAAAGGTGCGCCACACCACCATAAACCAGTGGCTGCAGTCCACCTGGAGAAAGTAAGTTCCAGACTTGTGCGCATCATTCGCCCGCCTTTTTGTTTTTCCATGCGCTTACATATATAAACTAGGATGCTAAAATGATTTATGCTTGCTTTAATGAATGCAATTATTCTTCAGTTCGGGAATGTTGCTCAAGTACCCAAAATTTCATTTCTCGCTGACCATGAACCGGAAGCGGTTGACCGGTGTGGAGAGGGGGGAGGAGATGGAAAGAGCACCCGAGATGGCTTCCTACATGAAACACAACTTGTCTACGGCCGACAAGCATTATTCTGTCCGCCACCAGCTGTGAGTTGCTGTGATATTAGCTGATTTTTGTGTTAAAAATAACTTCAGGTTCGCCAATGTTTAGTTATTGATGTTTATTATTGGTACAGTTTACACTTATAAAATGGCGTTTTTCATTTGTTCGTTTTCAGTTCAGCCTCCCAGAAGACCTACCAATGGTTGGACTCCATTCAGAAGGGGGCAACCCCCGCGAAGAAGGCCCCAGCCGAGAAGATAGCCGCGTCGGCAACGGCGCCGAACCCGGAAGCGTTCGTCCCCCTGCCGTACGCCGCCGCCCCGGAGCAACCGATGAGCGTCGCTCTGCCGTCCGCCGCCGCCCCGGAGCTGCTACAAGTCATCGTTGGTGTGCCGTCCGCCGCCGCCCAGGAGCTGGTACCCGTCAGCGTGCCTCTGCCGTCGGCCGCCCCGTTGGTTGATATCGCCCCGGGGCTACCGGACACACAGACAGCCTTGCACACCGGCCTGGCAGATTACCTGGTAAGCTTTACAATGCTTAAACACGATTAACGATGATGAGTAAAATACATAAATGTACGATAAGCCAATTTTGTATTTACTTATATAATCTATTCGCTTTTCAGCTTTCTTAAAATATACCAAAATACATATTAACACGTATTATGTCTATTTTCTATTGGGGAAATCGAGGATGCCGAAGGGGGAACTCGAGGATGCCCAATACCAACTGCGCCAGTAGGTCGAGTCCTCCTCCTCCTCCCCCTCTCACGTTCAGTACACAATAAAGAGGCCGCGACAGGTGTCCTCCAGTGACGAGGAGGCGTTCACCACTACAATCTCTTCGCGCCTCAGCCGGGGGAGCCGCTAGCGAGTCTTGGAGGACGAGACTCGCGAGTTCTGCCTAGTTTTTTGCAGAGGAGATAACTGAGTCCGTCGACACGGGTATTACAGTGTCCATCTCAGCTGTACGTGATAAGCGTACACCTAAGATGGCGCAGCTCACAGATAATCAACTCCGTGAGAAACTACGCAACATTGTGAAACACCGCAAGTGGCGAAAGTCTTAAGGAGTTGAGTTCACGTTACCCGTGTCGGCTGACAGTACTGGTTTTTGTACCCAGGAAACTGTTGTATATATGCTGTTATTATTTTCTCGTTGTATTCATGTTTTTCTGTGGCAAGTACTGGTTCTACCCAGGAACGTGACTTTATTATGTTGTAAATATTTTGTAATTTCCACTTACCTATATCCTTTTCTGTCGGGAGAGACTCCACTGATATAGGTAGCTCTGGTACTGACCAGGCTCTCCTAATATTAAGGCATTCCTTCTTATCTGAAGAATTTACCTTAAGTTGCCCTTCTACTCCAGTTTGCTGCTCTGCAGACTGGTTCACCGTGGTAATGGTGAATTGGAAAGAAATACCTTTCGCCCCTAATTTCTTAACCAGACTATTGCTGCACAATGTTACATCGCTACCCTCATCTAGTAAGGCATATGTCTCAGCTTTCTTTAAGCCGTATTGCACAATGACAGGTACAATTCGTAGGCTTTCCTTACTAGGTATGGATACATCAATTTCAGTGCAGCAATTACTGCGGCCTACCAGGTTCTGGTTTTCTACAGGCAAGGGTCTATGAAATAATGTGTGGTGCTTTACCCTCTACTGTTTGTTGTCCCTGGTGGTAAGTTATCTTCAAATAGCGTTATAAATTTAACAGTCCGAACAATTTTTTTAAGGCATTTGATATTTTAAATCCAAGGCGTTCACTTGGTCATTGAAATATGGCCTACAAGTTTAAAATGTGACTTTTCATTTTTTGATTGATTACATTTATTTCAACATCCATCAATATATGGCAAAGTTATGGCGGGAACATGAAATTTAGAACACACGTGCAGACAGACAGTGAGACTGCAATATAAATTCAGCTCCGAACTACGATAATCCACACATGATACACACAAGTTAAAAAATGAACTATCATTGCAGTCAAAGGCGAGTAACTGCGGCAATTTTATATTCAATATTAATAAACATGTCTCACATGTTACATAAGCTTCATTTATGTTAAGGTTAGACTTGGTGACCTTGTTTTTAAAAGAACTTGTTTCAGATTCGAACTCGGCCTGAATATTGTCAATATCAACATTTGAGCAAGTTGCATCAATATTGAGGAATACGTGTGGCCTCTAGAGTGGTAAAGTTTATTTGTATAAAGATCTTTACCTGGTTTTTCAAGCAATAGGCTCATCATCAAATTTGGCCTAGATATTGTCCGGATAAACATTTATATCAAGTTTAATCACGATTAAAAAAAAACAACATACCTCTACAGTGTTAACCAGCCAATCATTGACGACTTACACCACGCACAGTTCACCCCACAAAAACGGACGCAGCTTGTCTAGCGTGATCACAATAGCTTACCTTGAGCACTTATATCTCAGATACACTAAACAAATGTTGCCAAAATGTGAGGCCGAATTAGATTATTAGATTTTTAATACACAAAATAAATGACAAACAATAATTTAAATAAAATACCTCTTAAAATGCACACGAATTGGTATACACACCTAAACTATTATGAAACAGTTTCAAAGATCATAAAACTGCAGCTGAACAGAACTTAAACTCTAACACAGTGCACAAAAATGACTTCCATTAACTCAGACATATGAGTGTAGTAACACTTAAATCAAGAATTAACATATAAATTTAAAATTAAATAAGATCAGAGGCAGGGGAAAAGAACTGAAACTTTTATTCGCAATTATAATAGCTTAAACTGTGTTTTTTTTATAATTAAAAACAAAATGCAAACAACAGCTCTCGACTATTCTTCCGCTTTAATAGGATAATGTAAATTGTATCAGTCACTTCATATATAACGACCACAAAGACATATTTGAAATTAAATATACTTAGAAGTTATATAGTATACATGTATGTCAAATTAAAGCTGAAACTATATACATTAAAACACTGAATTCGCTCATGCCAATACATTATATTTTCAACTTTTAACCAATAACTTTATTTGAATGTTATTACATTTGAATGAAATGTCTGCATAAAAACTACCAATACGCAACATTAAAACATAATACCTTCACCCCAAAGACAATTATTGAGTGGAAACCATTTTTATACGCCCGTTTTTTTCAAAACGGGACGTATTATAGTTTCACCCTTGGCGGGCGGCGGAAGTTGTATCTAGAAAATATAAAGGTAAAGTTCAAATATGTTTCATGTCGGGTCAAAAACTAGGCCACGAGGTCACTTAGTGCTTTTCAAGCATTTAGCATTGTGTCAAAAACCTTCGAACGGGCGTATCTTGTTACAATTGGCACTCTTGTTCTATTTTAGTAACAATGACCTCGACACGACAGCCTGAAATGCATTCTCAATCTTATTTAACATTTAAGCTACTGATAATCAAAATGGCAGCTCAATACCTCGATCCAAACTGAAGATATCGATCGGAAACTGTATTCTTATTTTTAGTAAAACTGACCTTGACCCCGCCTGCCCTGAATCCAATCCCTGGAATTTACTTACGGATTTGACTTCCACTTGCCCTACCGTCCACATGCCCAATGTTAAAACAAGCTTCTCTATTCAATGCATTTTTTTAAAGCCCCATTAACACTCGAAATCAACGAATATTTTGTACAATATTTCATAAAGTTACCGCATACAAATTCAGTGTGCCTTATAGCACTAGCCAAATTTTCAACGCTAGATGTGGTCTTAAAACTTGGATTTAACAAGATACAAAATGCTGTTTTTTATTTTTTGATGTACAATATATTCAACACATGTTCATGTTCAAATTAAGTGTTCGTATGTCGTATGAACAGATATCGTTGCGGGAAATTAAAATGGAATATATTGTGCCACAAAAAATAAAAACGAGCGTTTTGTATCTCCTTAAATCTATGTTACCAGACAACATCGGGCGTTGAAAGTTTCCCTTTTGCTATCAGGAACACTGATCTTTAATGGGTTAACTTTATTTTACGAAATATTGTACGAAATATTCGTTGATTTCTGAGTGCTAATAAGGCTTTAAATTTAAATACATGCAATACACACTCTTTTTCAGGAAGATTACATATATCGAGCTAAATTACGTTTAATTAATTATTTTTTAGCTAAACAGAACTAATTCAGACATTTTTTTCTGAAGATATGTGTTTTGCCTTTTTAGATCAATTTGTTTTGGAATATTTGGAAAAAAAAACAACTTTGGTGTTCTTTATTGTTAAACACATTGAACACATTGCAATATATCATGCAGTTTAACTTATAATATCATGCAAGTAATAAAACTGAAACAGATTTATATATGATAATATTAGCCCAAAGGAGATAATTACTGAACAGAAATTTACCGTGGTTTTGAAACTATTATAATATAATATCCCGAAGGGCTATATTTACTTTCGAGAATCACTTGCCCGCATGGGCCAGCGGACGGACCCCTCAAATCCCTCGCTAGATCCGCATGCAAGCTACATGTAATTACAATTAACATAATTGCGGAAAGTACAAACCGATAGCGCTCACACAAACTGAAATCAGCGTGAATAATTCTACTTTTGTAATGGCCCTACGGGTGTTTTAAATTGATTGATTGGTTAAAAGATTATGTGCTAATGTGTTAGGGACTCGAGATGGCGTAAAAAGTTACGCACACGAAGATTTTTCTACACGAGTTATTTTTTTTTTATTTGAGGGTAATTAATTGTGTATTCAAATATATTTCCTCGTGTTTATTATTTTTCACAGAAATAGAAACATTTAATTATGAATTCGGGAATTTACGTCTTCAGGCTATAAATACTTTACGTTTTTCTTCATCGTTATTGGGAAACAGGACAAAACAATTTTATATCAAAGAGCAGTTTATAATTAATGGAATTTAGTTATTCACCACGAACAATACAAAGGTATACATGTATGTTATATATATCTTTTCATAATGATCCTTTTCTCGAATACAATTTTCTTATAACAAACCTCCGCCGTTCGTCCACCGCGATCCGCGATAAGTCCACGGCGTTTCGCGGTGACTTCTAACTGTGATAGTGTCCACGGCTTTTTGTGAGGATGATATATAGACTTTTATTTTCCTCCATTCATGAAGAGCATAACATATAATACAAGCAAGGAAGTACAATCGAGTATATACAAACACATGAGATCATAAATGAAACAACTCAATACATTCAATTAGATTATTTACAAAGATAAGTATAACATAGCTATGTAGATGATAAATAATTGTTAATTCCTAAGGAAAATTATCACATTGAAATAATAATTAAAATCATTTTTTTTTCAGTGTAAATTATTCGCCGAGGATATGTCTTAAAGCGAAAGCGAAAAATAAAGACATAATAGACGAATATACTTAACATGTGTCATAGGTTTTGCCTTCCACGGAAGGCTGCTATATAGTGTTAAGATACACTAATATAGATTGGATAGACATGTCAACATATGTGTTAAAAAAAAACACACAAAACCTGGCTCAGAGCGTCTAACACTAGTTCAGGATGCTAACAGCAGCTTTGCACAATTTAAAATGCACAAAATATGAGTCAACAGTTTCAGATATCATTTTCAGCAACGATGCACTTTGTTCTAAGCCACTTAAGTGGATGAAGCGCGAAAATTCCGTTATACCGATGCATTCAATTAGAGTTGTCCATAAATGTTTTCGCTTATCCTCTAACAGGTGGCAATAACACAACTTATGAATTACGAGATTAACGGTTTTCAGGCAACAATGTCTGCATTCTCGTACATACTGTCTCGACACAAACATACCTATGCTATTCATTATAGTTTTACACACCTTAATTATTCTTGGGTTGTCTTTTGCTACTCTCCATAAAGGGGAGTAATTATTGGAGTCTATTACATGCACAGTTACTCCCCATTGATCGTTGCCTTTGATGCGACTCTGTATTTCGTTCTTAATGTTCTTTTTTTACAAATCCGCGAGAGCTGTACTGTAACTACACAGACATTTTCAGCTCAATATATCCATCTAGTAAATTAAAGACACAATTTATTCAGTTCAAACGTATCTATTTTTCGGAACAATGAACCTGACCTTTATACAGCTGGAACGTTTTCGGTCAAAGAAGATCTCATTGACAATTTGACCAAATATTCTTTTCTTAATCTGTAACACATTTTATTAACAAAAAAGTCTGAACCAATACAGATGTTCTTGAATAAATGTATCCCTTTGTTAATCAATTGGATATTATTTTATGTCTTTAACAGATACAAAACATCTAACTATTGAGTATTTTTTACATCGTGACATGCGGCAATCTTGGAAATATCGTCCTTATTGAGTCGTAGATTCTGAGAGGCAGCTGTATGTCAGCAAATATGTCATGCTGTAAACACACGAATTCGATATAAATTGCAGGTTACATTCAATAGTGAATGGCATATGCAAACCAAGTAAAGTTAACATTGTTTTGCTTTGTAGAATAATACTAATTTCATTTAATTAAAACAATAATACTATATTTTGTTAATAAAATAAATATGCAATTGGTATTTCATCAACAAAAATAAACAATGACAAACAAATTATTTCTTTCATAAATCATCTACAACAAAACAACACGTTTCTGTTAATAAAGTTAATGCAAAAGTCAATAATGATTAATTGTAAAATATGTTCACAATTGATATTATTGACAAACATGACAAAGTGATTTTATCACATGCTATACCTTGTTTTCAATGTAATACATACATTACGTATTGTTTTATATAACACATGTGTAATACAACATTTTAAAGCGTTTTCATTGGCTACAGAATCAATAACTAACCAATCGCATGGCTTTATTTTGGTGAAATGACGTCGTCGACATGAAATGACGTCACGATAGAAAACAACTTTTAGATCTATCAGCATTTGTTTGGTTAATTAAGATGTATTTTATAAGTTTAAAAGCATGTGATAAAAAAGATCTGACACTCGTAATATCATACCATATTTTATTAAACTCGTCCAGGAAATTCGTTAGTAAGCTCGCTAAAGACTAACACAATTCCTGAACTCGTTTAATAAAATATGTTATGATATGACAACTCATGTCAGATCCTATATGTATTGAATAAACTCTATAATTGATAATTAGTTTTATTCCAATTGCACATGCACAAAAACAATGATATACATAACATGCTGCTGGAATAAAATTAACTGACACTTAATATAATAACAACTCTATTTACACAACTAAACACCTGAAGTGATTGTCAATAGTTTTAACTTTCTCTTTCAGCGCACTGTGGTCATAAACAATTACCACATTCTGTGCACTGGGCCAATTTGACAATCACAATTTCTTCACACTAGTACAATCCTGTCGGGAAAAACTTCTTATACATACAACAGTTGTTACCCGGAGCTTCAATTTCACTTTCAATGTCCGAGTCAACGATAGTCATAATCTTTCTGACATTTTATTTGCTCACTGAAGGCTGTGGTTATTGTCCAAATGTATGTTCTGCCCTCTGTTGTTGGTATTCTAGCAGCTGTCAGTATGTTCTGTCCTCTGTTATTGCCTTTCCACCAATGTTTGTTTTCGTCTTAGTACTTTGTGCCTTAATTTCTTTTTTTTTTTTTCAGGCTAAGGTTTTGGTTCTGTTTCATTATTTTTTTTATCTCAAAGCTTCCTTATGGTATTTACCTTAGATTCTGAAATATTGTTTGGGAGGTTCAGAGTAAGCACTTTCATTTGAGCGGGCACTTGTGTTGGATCAACTGGCAATGTGTCCGTTTTGCTGAATCCAGCCTGGATTGTTGCTGGTTACATGGATTTTATCATTGTTATGTATGCCTATGTCTTATGTTGTTATGACTCTACCCCGCGTTTTCGCCATGTATAGATTGAGACATGTGAAGCATGGCAATTATATATGAGCATTATGGGTTCGGAGTCGTCCCCTGATCCTCTTTGAACATATTTCTTGTAGTGTTTTTCAAGGTACTTTATCAAAATTTAAGCGTTTGCCAGTCGGAATCCGACTAGGTGTTGTTTGCGCCAACTGCTGCATTGTTTAATGGTTCATCATTTGTATGTTTCCCCTTTAACACATAGTAAAGGGGTGGTACTCTTCCGGCCGCATTTACGCACGCTATAATGGTTGTGGTTACTGTATTGGGAGAGGTGACAGCTTGAGTTTTGCTAGAAAAAACGCCTGTAATGACCTTTGATGGTCGATGATCTCGCTGAATGCCAGTCCCATCCAGGTTATATATGAGATGTGGCTTACAATTCAGGGAGTACTCGGTTAGACGAGCTTCCAAATCCCTGAAGTAGCTGTCAATGTTTTCATGTGTGACAACTGTTGCTATTGTCGAGGTAAGGCCCCTTGGTTTTATAACTTTCAACCTGTGTTCCCATTGTTTCAAGAAGACATAATACCAGGTGTTGCTTAGTTTGGAGTCTGGCATACGCCTCCCTAGTTCCATAGCCAGCTCACTCGCAAGTACGTTCAACTGGGAGCGATTTATTCCATACCTAACCTGGGCCAACCCTTCCCGATGGCTTACAAGCAGTTCTTCTTCATCATGGGTGAATAATGAATCCTTTCCCCACCTTGCGCTGATTATGACTTTGTTCAACACTCAGTCTATCAGAGTTTTGGCACACCATACATGATTGCCACTCTCTCAACTGGCATATGGTCATCTTTCACTGCTTTGTATGCGCCCATCATCATTTCCCTAGAATGTGCCTTGCATTTCATCATTCTGATTTTCTCTGAAAAATAAAAATAAAAATGTGTTTCATTGGAATTCTCAATGTGAACCATTTGTTTCTTAACTGATTTGACCTATTTATTCTGATTCAATAAAGAAACAATTTGTTGAGTTTGACCTAAACTTAAGTGTGTGTACATCAAGTGCTTCGCGCATGCGCAGACCGCCATTTGTGAAAAATGTCAACAGACGCTGTAACACGAAAACTTATCATACGAAAAGGATTTTTGTTTTTGTAATTTAGAAGCAATATAAACGGGTAGAAATTGTATATGTGTTTGATGAGAACGTTTCGGGTTATAGTGAATAACAATTTTTCCCTTACTTTCGCGTTTTCGCTCTTCAAAAAGGATGGTGACTTTGTCAAATAATTTACCGGAACGAACTGCATCATGTGCGAACGTTCTACCAAGTGATTTCACGCGATCTCTATAACCACGACTCAGAAAGCACCCACGACTCAACAATAACAAGCCACATAGTTGCCGCCGTCTTGGATCCCTTAACGGTAGACTGCGTGATGAATGTCGCAAAAGTTCTCTGCACATGGCACTTATTAGCATGTGTACTAGTGGAACGGCCCTTCCAATTATTAAACCCATCACACAAAATAACACAATTGGTGTAAGTCTTCGTATAACGAATAATAATCCTTCTCAAAAACGGAATGCAACGGAGTCACATGTTATGAATAGTTAAACTTGATAGTATCGCTTTACAGCGTAATTGTTTATTTTGACCACACTGGATTACAACGTCACAGTCTTTTCGCTTTAAAGCGTAATTGGTAATTTTGACCACACTGGATTACAACGTCACAGTCTTTTAAGAACAAAAGACCGCAATGGCCAAGACCGAATTTGAATGCACACTTAGGGTATACACACGTAATTAAATATAAGGTTTAAAACAAGTATTATAGTAACAGAAAATTAATAATTAAAAATGCGTACACTGACATAAAACAGTTTATGTGTGCGTAAAATATTATATACAAATGTCATTGTACTAGTATTGCAAATTGTAAGTTAGGAAGCTTTCAATATCCACGTAATTTATTTGTATGGATTCTTTTGAGAGATAATGCTATCCAAAGCTATGTATTTTTCTGTTTAAAGTATGTTATAAAATCGATTATCCAATGGACCAAGTACTGCGGTATTTAAACTTCGCACAGGTAAAATCACCGAACCAGATGTCGCGTTTTGGATATGAGATGTATATACACGACACTTGATGCAAAATACAGGTATAGTATCATTGACAAACAGAAAACAAATGCCGAATCGAAAAACGGCAAATTGTATTAAATGCAAAATAATCAAACCGGTGATATTGACTGCCAAATTCATGATTTATGGCTAGATGTCTGGTCCTACTCTCAAATCAGTTTGGAATTTGCCTCGACCTTCATCTTGATGTAGTTCTATATGCATGTCTTTTTACTTGTCAATAATTATGGCGACATAATAACTCATCCATCATCTATTTTTCCAATCTTGTAATGTCTTGACTGGAGAACTGCGTTTCCCAGACTTCTCCAGAGTATAAAAAATCGCTATTGTCACGAGTTGTAAATGGGGATATGTTTAGGGACCTGACAAAAATGATTGATTTATCATATTATGTATATAATACATCTGTCATTCTTAACAAGTGAGACAAAAAAGTATTGGATCGATTACTGCATTCTGCAGTAGTCATTAAACATGTAAAAGGTTATCGAGCATCGTGAAGATTTTTCTTGAATACATACACTTGGTGACTTTTCTAACGCAACACTTTTTAAAAATTGAATATCTAAGTGTTGAGTTAAGATTTTGATTAAAATTTGTAATTGTAATAACTTGACTACATTCTGAGCTAGCTCACGATAAAATCTAATGATCGGACGCTTTAGCACGTGGAGTATGTATAGTTTCATCTTTTTGCACGTGGAAATGATAAAACATAACATTATTCTAAATGTATTAAATGTACTAGTTTTTTTTTAATGTATGGCTCGTATGAATATTCAGGAGCGTAACCGCGCATTTTGGCAAATTGCATTATATCGACCCCGCGTGCTAAAGCGTTCGTAAAATAGAAAGGTACATAATAACGTTAGTGCAATATAAGGGGTATAAAAATAATCATTACCACAAGCATTTGTAAAACTAAAACGATATCAATATAAACGTCCGAGGAATTTGGTCAGGCTGGTTTTATCTTCTACAGACAGATTACCCTACGCAATCTACATAAATAACTATCCATTAGTAAAAGGAACATTTAATTCTTTGTTTTCATACATGCGCCCTGTAATCAAAGCACTGAATGACCTACACAAAATACACACGCAGGCCTATCAAATCGAACGTGAACATGCGCGTGTGTTTTATAAAAACAGTTTTTCATAACATCTGAAGCGACCATGTATAGCAGAATACAGCGCAGTGAAATGCTCATATCTAATAACCGCAATCATATTTCACGTTGCAAAATATGGACTAAATATTCAGATCAGACAGAAACAATAACACAAAGTTGGGAATGATTGATCATTGAATCTGCTGAGATATGCGTGTTTCTAACGTAAAAATATCGCCGATATCGATCTTGCTTGACGCGTTCGGATAAACAGGCTAAACATGAGACTTAATCCAAATGAAAATATAGTCCTAGAGATTGTCTTGGTAACGTATGCGTCATGTTCTGTCAGTTTCAATAATGAGATCTCTATCGACTGTCAACTGCAATAACACAAACTTGCGTGACTGAGGCGTGAATATGACGGGTTTTAGCGAACATCGAGATTGGACTAAGAATCCCATTATCCGAATACGTGGCTATCCGATATTCTATTCGTTTCTCAGAAATGAATTACGGACCTTCGTGAGAAATGCATACGTCTGCGTGTTGTTCTAACAAAAAAATAGAATCTGTCTTATTGTTCGAAGATTATCATTTATTGGCCAATTCAAAAAATGATGAATACGCTAGAACGAATTCCGGAAATGTCACCAGAATGAATTAAGGCAAAATTGCAAAACATCGGTTTCCTATCAAAGGGAACATAATTTTCTAGGCATGTTATATTATGATAATATTTTACAAAGAATATTCTGAACAATCGTTTTCATATCAAGTAATAAATCAACTTATGTATAAACAACGCAATTGGCGCTTTTTAAATCGCCTATTTCTGAAGTCTGCTATTTTTCAGAAAAAAAAACACTTAGGAAATTGATGGGTTTGTTCTACAAACAGTATGTTCGTAAATAAGAATCCAATACAAAAAAAGCCGATTCCAATGCTTTTTCAAGAATGCTGGAAATGCAAATTATCTAAGGTAATTAAGTTACCATTTAGAACGTTCTGAAAATCTGCAAAAAAATACTAAATCAAGGCCCGGAAGCAGAAGCTCGGGGAAATTTATCAAAACCAGACCAGGACCGTTAGCGGAAGCTCCGACGTGCGCGTGCACGTGCTCACCTCGTGGACGCCCTCGACTATGGCCCTCATGGTGAGGTTGCGCAGGCCGTCGACCATCTTGCCGTTATCGGTGGGTCCCCACAAGGCGCTGTAGATATCGATGTGGTTCGGCATGTGGCCCATCACGTTTGCTTTGATCAGATCGGTCATGAACGGATGGCCCAGCATCCGCAGACCTGCGTAATATTGAAGCCTCGTTTTGGGACAACTGGATCAATACATGTTCGCAAACTGTCGTCCCATATGAGCCCGTGTAGTCCGCGGAGGCTATTCAGGGACGACACGTGCATTTAGGCCAGTTTTCGGAAGACGTGCGCAATATTGGAAACATGTTCGGTATCGAGTTCAGGACAAAGGAACATGAAAAAAAACTTCGCAATCTGAATGCGAAAGAAAACACATTTCAAATGCGTTTAAAGGCACTTTTTGACAATTATTCATTCATTTTTAAAGTGAGAAAAGGTTCAGCCACCGTTCACGGGCTTCACTTAAGTAAATATTGTTAATTTCCCAAGCGCCTTAATGGCATTTGTACGTTCGTCGATAAAAGGACCATGATACATATACATAAATGATATACTGGTTCACTTCTCGATTTTCTTCGTGTCGTATGAATCGAGGAAGATGAGAACCGAATACAGTTTTTGGAAGATTTGACAAAAATGTGATGCTTATTAAACATCATACATTTATTTTGTTGTTATAAGAATATGAGAATCACTTTGTAATACTATTACACATGAACATTAAACTAGTAACTTAAACAGATTGAAAACCTACTCTCAGTTATGGAATTTAGCATAAACGGTATACTTCTATTATAGACGAAATTATGATACTAAGTTTTGCCACAAATGTTTGTGACAAACATTTCGGACATTAATCAGGAACATAAGAGTCGCATTCTTAAAAAACTCTACTAAATGCATGTGCGTAAAGTGTCGTCCCAGATTAGCCTGTGCAGTCCGCACAGGCTAATCAGGGACGACAATTTCGACCAAAATTGAATTTTTGCTAAGAAGATACTTTATTTAAACGAAAAATGTCGTAAAAGCGGAAAGTGTCGTCCCTGATTAGCCTGTGCGGATTGCAGAGTCCGTAAAGGTTAATCAGAGACGACACTTTCCGCGGCTATGGTATTTTTGGTTTAAAAGAAAGCCTCTCTTACCAAATATCCAGTTTCGCACAGGCTTATCAGGGTCGAAACTTTCCTAGACCGGACTATCGTTAAAACGATACTTCCTTTAAACGAAATATACCATAAAAGCGTTAAGTATCGTCCCTGACACTTTACGCACATGTATTAAGTCCAGTGTTCCCATAACGAGTCTCATTTACAGTTTTGAGTACCACATATGTGTTTAACTTGTTTTAAATGTGACTTCAAAGCAGCATAAGAATCGGCCCATGTTGCAATATGGCAATATTTAAGTCAATTCTCGGGGATTTCATTGTTTGGATAAATTATTCATACAATTTATAAAGCACGCACGTCTATATAGAGTTTGCACAGAAGTGTATAACATATCGGTTCAAATGATGCGTATTTAACGATTAATAAGTACATCCTTGCTAAGAATGGTCTAATGAGAAAACCACAAACGTTCAAACCCAGACACGAAGTCTTTGTAAGACGACATTTGCTCCAGAACTAGTTCATCAGTTATATAACACTCGCTTTGTAAACCACCGGGGAAATTGAGACGGTATTGAAAAAGAAATATATACGATATACCAAGAATCATTAAAGCGCATAATGACATCAAACGTATAGCTACAAACGAGGCATTAGGAGACAATTTCGTGCGTAATAAACATACTTTTGAAAGAAAGAATTAATCATCTGCATTGTGTACAAAGGAGTGCTTGGGGCATTCTTATTTACACAGTACGATTTTCGTTTTTTTCTCAGAAACTTTGAAAAGGTTTAAGCCCTTGATGCTTTGCAAGTACTCTGGTAAATTTTAATTGTTTAATGTGTTATGTTTTGTTGCATGTATTGTTTAGGCCAATTGGTCAATTGCATTATATGTATTTTTGAGCGGATAGTACAAATATTCATCTCATGAAAATCTTTCTGGAATTTCATAACGTGATTCATAAATTATGTCGCGTTCTGAGAAAACTGGGCATAATGCATGTGCGTAAAGTGTCGTCTTTGATTAGCCTGTGCAGACCACACAGGCTCATCAGGGACGACACTTTCCGCTTCTATGACATTTTTCGTTTAAATGAAGTCTCTTCTTAGCAAAAATCCAATTAAGGAGGAAAGTGTCGTCCCTGATAAGCCTGTGCGGACTGTAATTTTATTGATAGGATAATGCAGAAACAATTTTGGTTCTCATGATAAACAGTTGTTATATTATAAATGAACATTGTTTTCTTTTAATTTATGTAACGTAATTTACATAGTTAGGAACATTCACTAAAGATACACAGAGAAATACTCTTTTCATCATCAAAGTATCCATCTCTTTGAAAAGTTACTTACAAATATATAATACATGGATCTTTGGTTGGTTTCAACAAACACTGCAATTTACGTTCTATACGGGTAATAAAAGTGCACTTGATGACCTTTGACCTTTTTATAAAAAGCCAAAATCAGGTAAAAAATGAGATAACCCTTCACGTATCAAATATAAGTCAGTTCAGGAGTAAAAGCAGTAATATTATCTGATATTTCACAATTTTGGCAATGTTACCTCAATTTTTTAAGCAAAATGCACTCATTGACCTTTTGACTTAATTACAGGGTCGTCAAGCATCCCAGAGGGTGATTTTTTTTTAAATGTATTTGCAATCATTATAACATAAAAGGAAGCCATGCCTAAGAAATGCCATCAGATGTCAGATTTCAGGAAATTTTAGGCCAACTATCACGAACGAAGATTTACATGGCTTTTGCGAATATTTATGGACGCAGACGAATTTGTCAATTACTAAAGTAGCTCGACAATAGCGGAACTATCGAACTGCAATTGATTTCAGCATGTTATTTCTTGTCTGTATAAACACATTTATACCGCAATTTATACAATCGCATATCTTTGAAGCATACTAGGTGTAATAATTGATATCCAAAACTGACATATAAGTGTGAAATTAGGCACACTGTATTTTATTGTCAGACAATACTTGTGTTGATAAATATCAGCAGGTTTATACCACTTGTAGTGCATGTTTACAAATGGCATGAAATGGGTTAAACAAGTAAATGTAATAACTCATAAAACGACACTTGTGTGATAGTGTGAATTCAATCGGCACTTATTTATATTAAGACAATATTTCTGGTGCCGAAATGTTCCGGGACGTGCAAAAAACGTGCAAAATGTATCACGTGCACAAGCAAACTCGCTTTAAGCCGCTTTTAAATCAATAGGTTACAAATACAGAAAATTGTCAAGAACCATTGAAAAACTGAATGACATAAACGGCATAGCTACAAACTCACTGTGAAAAATAATTGTATATGACAAAAGATATCAGCAAAACAACACATCGAATTTTAACACTGTTTCTGTTTTCATAGAGGTGTCAGATTTGTTTGTATTTTATACTAGAAGAGACGACTTGAAAACCGTTATGTAAAAGCAGACGACTCAGATGGCTTCCCTGAAGAGGATTACCGTTTCTTCCTTGAGAGCTTACGAATATTAATGGACGCCGAAGAATTGGTCAATAACTCAAAAAGCTGACCAGACACCAAATAAGCGATGACAAAAGTGGCCATTCGGTGAAATCTCAAACTTCACATGCGTTCGACAAATGCAGTGCGAAAATCGATTTATGAAACTTTCTTGATAGAGCGATTTAATGGCTATTATGATGAGGTCGACTGCTCGCCTTGAACTCTCTTTTGTGATAAAGTAGCTTCGTTAACGAGTTTCAATGGTTAACATTAACAAATTCAAATAAAATATAAGCTATATGACACTCGCTTCGTACCTTGTAAGCCACCAGAGAAATTACGACGGTATTGACAAAGAAATATATACTATATACCATGAATCATGTAAGCGAATAATGGATATATGCACGACTTCAAAAGTGGTATTACGAGATAATTTCATATGTAACAGACCGTATTTTGCAAGAAAGAATGTGTCATCTGCATTTCGTACCAAGACGTGATTGGTGCTTAAACAATGACAAGTGACGGTATATTATCCCATATACTTTGAACAGATTTATTCCCGCAATGCTTTGCATTGACCGTTTTAAGTGAAGTTACATTATCTTAAGTGTAAGGTTTTATTGTATGTATTGCTATGTATTGTTTTGGGCAAATTGGCCACCTGCCTTTAATAACTTACGAGTGGATGGTTACAATAATGTTTCTCCTGACAATGTTTCTGGAGTTAGATTACCGTATTGCTATATTGGATTCAATTACAATAAACGTGTACGAGGTTATTACGATGTTGCTTCGCTGCAATGTATATGTTTAAACAGAAACGGTCAGTCGTTTTTAAAACTGTTATGTATAAGGATGCAATAATGATGGCAAGGTCGATATCAAATTTGTATTACCCATCAAGGGTATCTTAGTGTTTAAAAATACTGTCTATATATATGTTTATATAAAATCCATATTACTATGATCAACACGTCCTTAAGGCAGACGTTCTGAATTAGAACCAAACAGAATCGTTCAAATGAAGATGCGAGATCATGCAAGCATTTTCAGAAGATACTGCTTGTGCGAAAATATTCCAGAAATAACGTGCAAATAAAATACTCGCCTATAAACCACCAGGGCGATGTAAAACAAATCACACGTACCGCAATGAATATACTCAAGATTGTCAAGATTCATTAACTCACTCAATGACATAAATGGCATATAGAAAACGCTATGTTGAGAAATAATTGTTGTTTTGTGACGAAAGTATCTCAGATAAATTGCAACAAAAGCATTGATTGTTAAAAGGGGTTTCTTTCTTGACGCAGCTGTTGGATTTTAATTTTTTAGCTCTACTGGCCAAAGGCCAGAAGAGAATATGCCATGGCCTGGTTTTTTCCGTGCGTCCGTGCGTTAGACTTTTTCTTGTTTACGCGATAAACTCCACAGTTTTCATCCGATTCTTTTCAAACTTGTGCAGTGTCTTTATAATAATGAGAACTCGAACCCTATTGAAAATGAGTTACATCAGACCGTCCGTCCGTCCGTGCATGCGTTCGTGCGTGCATTACACTTTTTCTTGTTTACGCGATTCACTCCACAGTTTTCATCAAATTCTTTTCAAACTTGTTCAGTGTCTTTATATTAATGAGGACTCGAACCCTATTGAAAATGGGTTACATCAGAGTAAAAAGTCCAGAATTATCTCCCCTTGAATTTGTATTGGTCCGAGGCATTTAAGTAGGTTGTTTAATTGGTTGCAATTATTAATTTAAAATTAAAAAAAATATAAGCCATCTGATAATTCATTTGGCAAGAATGAAAGGATTTGTGTTTTCAGTATTCCCTTGCATGTTGACTTTCCATTCCATTGACATTCCAGCCAGTAAAGCGATTCAGGCCCTCATGGGGATCTTGTCTTATGTTAGACGAGACATTATTAAAAACGCTATGTCGACGCAGATGGCTTTGGAGAATATTTATGGACGCAGAAGAATTAGCCAATAGCTAAAGTGGCTAGAAAAAGCGGAAATATTGAACTGCAAATAAGCAGGTTCTTACTAGAATGTGTATACCGCAATTTATAAAACCGTTAATCTTTGTATAATAACAAAGTGCAACAATTTATATACGAAACATGAGTGAAAGTCTGCAATGAAGCAGCATTATTTTTACGACTTAACCTTTGTTGATAAATATCAGCAGTTTGTACCATTATTGTTGTGCATGTAAACAATGGCGTGATCCAATAAATGCAGTGCAATAATTCATATACGACACTTGAGTGATATCGTGATTACATTCGGCGTTCTTTAATTGCAAGACAACTTTGCTGATGCCGAAATGTTCCAGAACATGATAAATAGTGCAAAGCGTGTTCATACTAGTTTTAAGCTGCCTTTTAACCACCAGGTTAAATATGCAGAAGATTGCCAAGAACTTTTCAAAATTTCAATGACATTAAGGGCGAAACTAGACACGCACTGTAAGAAATAACTTCATGTGACAAAAGATATCCCAAACACATAGGATTTTAACACTGTTGCTGTTTTACTGAATCTGCTGGATTTTTATGTCTTTTATTTTAGAAGAGACCCAATGTAAATCGTGTTGTGGAAGCCGGCGGCTTAGATGGTTTTCCGAACGAGGATTAAGGTGGCTCTGTGACGATCTTACGAATATTAATGGAACCCGAAGAATTAGTCAATTACTGAAGTAGCTGAATATTCACCAAAAAAAGCGATGACAAAGTGGTTTATAGGGGGAATATTGAAGTGCAAATGGTATCGGTCGGTTAATTTACCGTTTCAAGTGAAATTTAAACATGTTATGTGTTATGCTTTGTTGTATGTATTGCCATGTATTGTTAAGGCCTATTTGGTCACTTGCCTTTAATTAATTTTTCAACGGATGGTAACACACATTTATCTCCTGAAAATGGAATTCGATTACGGTATTCCTATATAAATACAATAACAGCACACGTATCGATGTTATTACAGTGTTGTTTCAATGTCATGCATAAGTTTCAGCGCACACGGCCAGTAAGTCAGTTGTTTCAATGTCATGCATAAGTTTCAGCGCAAACGGTCAGTAAGTCAGTTGTTTCAGTGTCATGCATAAATTTCAGCGCAAACGGTCAGTAAGTCAGTTGTTTCAGTGTCATGCATAAGTTTCAGCGCAAACGGTCAGTAAGTCAGTTGTTTTAGTGTCATGCATAAGTTTCAGCGCAAACCGTCAGTAAGTCAGTTGTTTCAGTGTCATGCATAAGTTTCAGCGCAAACGGTCAGTAAAGTCAAACGGTCAGTAAGTCAGTTTTAACACTTTTAGGTTGATATCACCTTTGCATAACCAATGATTGATATCGTTTAACAACACAATTCACTGGCATAAAAGGCATAGACAAACGCTACGTTGAGACATAATTTCCTGTGACATAAATATCTCATATAATTTGCAACACAAATATTGGAGTTTAATAAGGGTTTCTTTCTTACTGCAGCTGCTGGATTTTTTTTATGTTAATCGTTATGTCGACGCTGATAGCTTAGATGTCTTCACGAACGAGGATTTACGTGGCTTTGGAGAATATAAATGGGCGCCGAAGAATTAGTTTTTTATTTTAATTAGTCCATAGCTAAAGTAGCGAGACAATATTGGAAATATCGAACTGACAATTATTTCAGTACTTTCTTTCTCGTCTGTATACTATATATACCGAAATGTTTACAATCGCACATTTTTTTTAAGCAAACAAAGTGCAATAATTGATAAACGAAACATGCTTGAAAGTGCGAAATGAAGCGGCACTATAGGTTATTGTAAAGCAATACATGTATTGCTAAATATCGGCAGATTTATACCTCTTGTGTAAGGAATGTACACAAATGGCACACATATGCTTCAAATAAATGTAATATTATTACTTATATAAGACACTTGTATGACAGTTTGAATTCAATCTGAATTCAATTCTACTTTATTGCAACACAATATTGCTAATGTACCAGATCGTGCACAAAACTTGCAAAACGTGTAACGTGCATTAATATTGTCTTTAAGTCGCGTGTAATTCGCTAGAGTGCAAGGACAGAATATTGTGAAGAACCACTGAAACACCCATTGACATACATAATATTGTAAAGAACCACAGAAACACTCAATGACATAAAAGGCATAGCTACAACAGCACTATGAGAAATTATATCCTGTGACAAAAGATATCACAAAACACATAGGATTTTTACACTGCTTCTGTTTTTTTTGCTGAAGCTTAGATGGCGACGCAGATTGCCTAGATTGCTTCATGAACGAGGATTTACATGGCTTTGAAGAATATTTATGGACGCGCCAAAGAATTAGTAAATTACTAAGGAAACTAGATAAAAGCGATTTTTTTTTGTATATAGAAACTAATGTGAAAGTTTGACATAAAACAGCATTATACGTTATTGAAAGACAATGTGTTGATACATATCAATAGGTTTATACCCCCTTTTGTGGTTCATGTATAAAAATTGCGTGATTTTGCTTCAAATAAATGCAGTCGCGTGTGTAAAAGTGTGAATTCAATCGGCGCCACTTTATTGCAAAACGATTTTGCAAGTGCAGAAAGATTCCAGAAAAAAACGTGAAAAAATACTCGCTTTAAGGCTCTTTTAAATTACCAGGTTAAAAGTGCGACATATTGTCCTGAGCTATTGAAAATATCAATGAAACAAAAGTCATAGTTAAACCCGCATTGTGAGAAATAATTGCATTTCACATCGAAATTGTCTGTTATAGTGTCTGTTAAATACTCTAAGTCTTTACGGTATTGTAAGACAATGTGAATTTGTCGCCATTTTCCAGAATTGTCTCTTTGTACCTTGTAAACCACCAGGGAAATTACAGAATTGAAAAAGAAATATTCATGATATACCAAATAATCATTTAAGCGCATAATGGACATAAAATGCATAAACAAAATAATTTCATCTGTAACAGACCTTCTTTTGAAAGAAATAATGCTTTATCTGAATTGCATACCAAGAAGTGTTTTTGCTTTGTATCTCAGAAGATTTGAAAAGATTTAAACATAACTGCTTCACATCGACCGTTTTAAGTGAATTTTAATTATTTTTTAATTATTTTATGTGTAATGTATTTCCATGAATTGTTCACTCATAAATTACGAACGGATGGTAACAATAATTATACCCCCATTACCAATTGGTAATGGGGGCTATATAGGAGTCACTTTGTCGGTCGGTCGGTCGGTCTGTCTGTCTGTCTTTCGGTCAGTCCCGAAAATTAACCGATCTTCACAAAACTTATTCAGAAGTTGTATCTGGATGATGTCTAGGTCAAGTTTGAATGTGGGTCATGCCGGGTCAAAAACAAGGTCACGGGGTCACTTAGTGCGTTTAAACCGTGAGTTTGTCCGGGCCATAACTATTTCATTTATCGTTAGATTTTAAAATGACTTGGTACATGTGTTCACCATCATTGAGCAGTGTGTCGCGCGAAAGAATTACGTCGATATCTCCAAGATCAAGGTCACACTTTGAGTTCAAAGATCAAATGCTTGTCCGGGCCATAACTATGTCGTTCGTTGTGAGATTTTAAAATCATTTGGCACATTTGTTCGCCATCACTGGACGGTGTGTCGCGCGAAAGAATTACGTCGATATATCCAAGGTCAAGGTCAAACTTTGAGTTCAAAGGTAAAAAACGGCCATAAATGAGCTTGTCCGGGCCATAATTATGTCGTTCATTGTGAGATTTTAAAATCATTTGGCACATTTGTTCACCATCATTCGACGGTGTGTCGCGCAAAAGAATTACGTCGATACCTCCATGGTCAAGGTCGCACTTTGAGTTCAAAGGTAAAAAATGGCCATAAATGAGATTGTCCTGGCCATAACTATGTCGTTCATTGTGAAATTTTACAATCATTTGGCACATTTGTTCACCATAATTGGGCGGTGTGTCGCGCGAAAGAATTTCGTCGATATATCCAAGGTCAAGGTCAAACTTTAAGTTCAAAGGTAAAAACAACGGCCATTAATGAGCTTGTCCGGGCCATAACTATGTCGTTCATTGTAAGATTTTAAATCATTTTGCACATTTGTTCAATATCATTAAACGGTATGTCCCGCGAAAGAATTACGTCGATATCTCCAAGGTCAAGGTCACACTTTGAGTTCAAAGGTAAAAAAAAGCCATAAATGAGCTTGTCCGGGCCATAACTATGTCGTTCATTGTGATATTTTTTAAATTACTCGGTACATTTGTTCACAAACATTGAACAGTGTGTTATGCGAAATCTCCAAGGTCAAGGTCACACTTTCAGATCAAAGGTTAAAAAATGGCCATAAATGAGCATGTCCGGGCCATAACTATGTCATTCATTGTGAGATTTTAAAATAAAACTGTACATTTATTTTGTTCACAGTCATTGGATAGCGTGTCATACGAAAGAATTCAAGAGTTCAAAGATCAAAATGGCCATAAATGATAATGGCATAATAATTCTTAAAAATTTCCATAAATTAGCTTCTCTTGTTTTGTGAGACAGAATGCAGAATATTCTGTGTCAATGCAGCATGTGGGGGTATACGTCACGTCTGTGACAAAGCTCTAGATTACATCTGACATTGTTTCTAGAATTTAATTGCGGTATTCCTATATTTGATACAATTACAATAAATGTATCGAGGTTATTACAGTGTTTCATCGTTGTCATGTATACATATACATGTTCCAACGTAAACGGTTAGTCAGTTTAAACACTTTTATGTATACGGATACATTAATGACTGTAAGGTTGATATCGTCTTTGTATTACCCATCAAGGACAGGTAGAGTTTTGCAACAGTGTCTTTATATGGTTTTATATAAAACCGACATTACCATGAAGTACACGTCCTTAAAACGGATGTTCTAAATAAGAACCCAATAGAATCGTGCAGGCATTTTAAGACGATAGTGCTGGTGCAGAAATGTTCCAGAAATAGCGTGAAACTGATGAACTCGCTTTTAAATCACCAGTGCCATGACAAACAATTCACATGCACTGTAATGAAAATACTAAAGACATCCCGGAACCATTTAAACACTCAATGGCATCAAGGCGTAGCGACAAACGCTACGTTTAAAAATTGTTTCCCGTGAAAAAAGTATTCCAGATCACTTTCAACCAAAACATTGGATTTCAAAAGGAGTTTCTTCATTGCTGCAGCTTTTTATGTCTTTTATATTAGAAGAGACGCAATTGAATCGCTATGTCGACGCAGATGGCTTAGCTGGCAACACATAAGGCTCATACGGCATAACGAACGAGGGTTAACATGGCTTTTGAGAACTTTAATGGACGCCAAAGAATTAGTCAATGGCTTAAGTAGCTAGACAATAGTGGAAATATCGAACTGGAAATGATTTCAGCAGATTCTTGCTTATCGGTAAATGTGTCGCGTTCTGAGAAAACTAGGCATAATGCATGTGCGTAAAGTGTCGTCCCAGACTAGCCTGTGCAGACCGCACAGGCTAATCAGGGACGATATATTCCGCCTAAACTGGATTTTCGCAAAGAAGAGACATAATTTAAACGAAAAATTCCATAAAAGCGGAAATTGTCGTCCCTGATTAGCCTGTGCGGACTGCACAAGCAAATCTGGGATGACAATTTACGCACATGCATTATGCCCAGTTTTCTCAGAACACGACACAAATATAAACCACAATGTATACACTAACATATCGGTGAGGCATATTAAGTGCAATAACTGATATCCGAAACTGGCGTGAAAGTGTGAAAATAAGCAGTTCTATATTCTATTGTAAGACAATACATGTGTTGCTTAACGTGAGACTGTACGATTTTGTCAAATAGTTATGAATTTATATAAAATGTATAAAAAAAACTTATTATACATATATGTCAATATACATTATAATAAAAGTTTAAAAGAACAAGTGTCGAAATATGCGAAATAAGCCAGATATTTAAATATTAAATCGAAAATGGCTGGAAGACGAATTCGCCAGCATATATCATGCATGTACAATGTGAATCTAAATTTTGTTTTAGTGCAGATTTGTTCTTACGACACAAAGATACAATTTTGTTTCCTTACAAATACGAGTAAAAGTGTCGGCATCGGCTTTAACCAGCGCTAACTTGTCTTTGCTGCATTTTATGAAATTCGTCTTCAACGTATAATTTTTCTTGCCTATTTTGTGTTATTGTAACATATTTTTATTAATATATTAAAATTTAACACATATAAAAATCGTACAGTCTCACTTTAATATCAGCAGAGTTATACCACTTGTGTAGCGCATGGATACAAATGACACTATTTTGCGTCAAATCAATGCAATGTTATAACTCTTATAAGACACGTGTGTGATAGCGTGACTTAAATCGGCGCTTCCTAATTGTAATACAATATTGCTGGTGCTGAAATGTTCCAGAGCGTTCAAAAAAACGTGCAAAACGCGTCAAGTGCAAATGTGTCACGTGCGAAAACATAAATACTCGCTTGAAGTCGCTTTAAATCACCAAGTTAAAGAAACGTTTATTGTTTCCTGAAGAACATGCAGAAACTACATATTGTTGGGTCGTCAACATGCGTCAGTTTGTTCAATAAATCTTCCCGTGAATGTACTCTGAATTCTATCATTCTACTGAATTGCTAGATATGAGAACTTATTGTACACGATTTATGGTGTGTACCTTTTGTAAAGGCCCAACGAATAAAAGACAGCTGAAAAATGGTTCATACACTGAACTAAACGAAAGTCAAAGTAGATTCAGATTCAACAAACAAACATATACAAAAGGTATGATATTTTTTGTAACATTCTATTCAATCATTAAACAGGATTAAAATTTAAACTTTGCGAAAGTTTCTTGTTGGCTTAATCGTGTATTTTCGTTCTTAAAATTCAGAAATGATGCATCGAAAAGAAAGTTGACATTAATATTAACAATTCCTTATTAGCAAAAATAGATCTGAATTATAAACGGCGCATTTTTTGTTTTCAGAATAGCAAAGACTGCGTGGTGACGGGTCGTTAACAATATGTCATTTACATAACATTCCAGGTTGTTTCATGAAGTTCTTCTGTCATGGTATTTGAATTCCCAAATCAATTTTTGGAGCTGCTTGAAGCATGAACGTGTGCATTAATCATGTAACGTTATATATACTATGTATGTGTATATATATGTTCTGCCACTTTAAGCATAGCTAAACTGGGAACGAGCTAGCTGACAATCCGTTGACATTTACCGAGCCAAAAATCTGCGTTGCGAAATTGGTAGTATTGTGAACCAAAATAAGACACGGTTTAATTTCCATACTTTGATTAATCAATAAGGGAATCCTAGTAAATTTAAAATAACAACTTACAACTAGCGGGAGATTTCGGTTAAATATGTTCAAAAGTTCCCATATAATTATATTCAAACTTGACAAAAGTGTCTTTCAAAGTTCAATACAAATTCAGGAACTTGGTTGAAATAAATAATTTACAATCAGCATAGACAATATTACTGAACGGCAAAATAGAAATAATATATATTGGCAGAATAACAGACACTGCGTGATGGAGGGCCATCAACAATTTGCCATTTACATAATATCCATTTTTTTAGTATTGCAAAGACAATTTCTAAATCAATAAACGACTGGACATCGCGTTGGTGATATCCAGGGCAACACATTTCCACGAATTTTATTGAATTCTCATTCAACCATTTAAGGGAAGTGTTCAATTTTATAAAAGCAACTGGTAGGCAACAGTTCTAAAGAATGAAGGTTAACGTTCCAAATAATAATCTCATATAAAAACACCCAATAGTTAATGTATATTCAAACAACTTCTATTGTTCAAATTATACGTAATATTTTGTTATTGTTAACACTCGTTTTGAATTCATTCTTTCCGGAAAGGTCTGACAACGCACACGATTAGTTCCGATGGCTGCTGATGCATTATTTCGATCAATTTGCCCAGCAAACACAATAACGTTGTAAAAACGTTATAATAACGTTATACATAACGTTTGTAAAACGTTATTGTACAGCGTCCATACGACGTGACAATGTGGACTGCATATAACGTTGTTATAACGTAATAAAATAACGTTATAAATTAATCAAAATGCAACCTTTATATGACCTAACTGTATCATTGACACAATCAAACAATGTTAACCTAACAAACCGAAGAATTTTAGTTCAGTAATGAATGAATGTAATGTTTTCAGTTGTTAACAATGGCTAATCAGAAGTTCATTAACAAACTAAAAAAGGATCGAATATTAAAAATCTACAATATAAAGAAGTGAAACTCCAGAAGCTGCAGCAGTTTTGCATTTCTATCATACACACCTTCGTGGTCCTTTATTTATGGCAAGGAACCAATTGTCAAAACGGTACAGTACGGCACAAAACGAAACAACATAAACACATAGTAGAATAAAGCTGGGGTCACCGCCTTGGAACGGTCATCTACAAGAATCATTTAAACCACATATACTCAATTAGTTGGCTAAAACAATTAACTTCCGGTAACCATGTCTATTCAGAGCATTTGTGAAAGGTTACCCGGTTAAAATCACAAAACTTTCTTAATTGCATTCATAGAAGTGTCACAACTTAATATATGTAATGCATAGAAAAGAAGATATGAATATTTTAACTTTTCAAGTGTAATCACAGATATTTTTTTTTTCAAAATAAGTTTGAAGTTTTGTAAGAACATTTTTTTCCAAACCTCATAACTTCCATTTGTTTTAATCAAAACCTCCAAACTAAGAAACATGAAGTTAATACTTCATGTATGAAGACCCTGTCTATTATTACAATAATGGAGCAAATTGTCTACAACTGCAAGTAATTAAACATCGATATTAGACGTAAAAAAGTTGTTTGTTTCCACTAACATATCGCCAAAAAATAGGGTAGATAGGTCGCCGCAACTTTTGCCATCTTATGTTTTACCTTTACACGTTATTTTACACTAAAAACAAGATGTGTTTGTGAAACACTATGTCCCCCATATATTTGACCTTAGACCTTGAAGGATGATCTTGACCTTGACATTTTACCACTCAAAATGTGCAACTCCATGAGATACACATGCATGCCAAATATCAAGTTGCTAGCTTCAATATTGCAAAAGTTACGGCCAATGTTAAAGTTTGACGGAAACAAACAAACCAACAAACAGACAGGGCAAAAACAATATGTTCCCCAGTATAGACTAGGGACATAAAAACGTAATTTCAATGACAAAAGTCTTTCAATTGTCTATGTAACATCATTTCTATGTAATTCTGTGATGGCAAAATCATAATTTGGTAAAAAAAATCCAGTTCAACAAATTCCATAAAAAAACTTGACTTCAAATGGCCAAAAAAGGTTAAGGGTCCGCAAAAAATAAGGGTCGGTCGGGTCAGTGGAAACATTTTTTTTATTCAATATAAGACATACAATGTATACATGTATATGATCACAAAACAAAAAGAAATCATGCAGCAATAATATTCAAACATGTTATACAAGATATGCTAATATATACTTTTTTTGACCTTGTGGTTTCCTTTAGATTAAACAAGAAAGAAAAAAGATGTGTTGAATAAAGTGGGTAGAAAGCAAAAACTGGACTCGTTTATGAAAGTTTAATGTGTTTCCATTTATGTTCAAATATGTGAAGTGTATCATTGTTGAGGGCTATTTCTTTTTCAATCTGAATCTTAAGTTTTAAATAATTGATAAAAAAATTCAGTTTAGGTGTTTGTTTTCTGCATTTCATGCTGAATATGAAATATTTCATAAATATTATTATGTAGTTCACAGCTTTATTAACCTCTGGTATTTTGAAGGTATTTACTCCTAGACTGATGCCTTAGAGAGATAGTTTAACATTTAATTGTTGTTTCTCTAGAAAGGTTGTCAATTGATTCCATAGAGTTTGAATATGTTAACACTCACAGAAAAGGTGTTCTATTATTTCAATATATTCACTACACATATCACATAGATTTGTGTTGGATATGTTGCACTTTAAAAGATATTTATTTGTAGCTATGATTCTCTGGATATATTTATATTGAAAATTTCTCAGTGTGCTATCAGAAGTTGATTTATATGGCATGATAAATATTGGTTTCCAAGTAAATTCTTTTTCTCTTTTTGCCATTAAGTTTGAGCTTTAGAGGTTTCGGCATGGTTTTTAATTTGAAGTGCGTAAAATATTTTGTTCGTTTTTTTTTGCAAGTTTCTTTTCTATGAATGTTGTTTGAGTACTTGGTGGGCTATTTGTATTTGTTACAGCTTTAATATGTATGGGTATACTTTTGATCAATGTGTAGTACACAAGGAAATTATTCCGAATATGTAGCATAAATTATCAAAAGAATAGAAGTCGTTTAATCCTGTAGTCATACAATTGATCTACATATTTTATGTTTCGTTCAAACCAATGTTTATAGAAAAACGTCTTATTGTTGGTAGTTATGTCTTTATTGTTCCATACAATGATTTTATTGTTTATTTTGGTTTCTAAATTATGAGTAACTTTACACCATGCCGATAGAACATTAGATAGAAATATGTTTTTGGTTGAAATTTCATCTACAATATTATTGTTGATATTACATTCAAAATGTAAGGAATCACCATATGTTTTTAGAATTTTCTGGTAGAATAATTTCCATTTACTCGTATTGGTATTATCTAGATAACGTTTAACCCAACTGCATTTGATTGCATTCAGGAATGCATCTATGTCCGTTAGTCGGATACTTTCATATTCTACTGATTGAATTAATTGAGTTCGCTTTATTTTATCAGGTTCACCGTCCCGTATGAAATTAAAAATGTCTGATTTTATATCTTTATTATATCATTTGGTGGGTTTAGGAGAACTGTGAGTGTATACATTAGTATAGGGAGTGCAAACGTTTTCAACACGGTGTGTTTTCCGATTAGTGTTAGTTTACGATGCTGCCATGATTTTAAACAATTTTTAAATTTTTGTAATTTAGGTTATATGTTTTTTAGAACTGTTTCATTTTCATTGCTTGTAAAAGTTATTCCTTACGTTGTTGCTTCATCTGATGTCCAATTGAATTTCATATTTTTTTTTAAGATGAATATAAGTTTGTTTGAATTTACCCTATCGTAGCACAGTGCATTACTTTTGTTTAGTTTCAGACCCGATGCAATTCCAAAAAGGGTTAGCGATTCTATAAGATTATTGAATGAGTCACTACTGTCATTTAAAAAGTAAGTTGCATCGTCAGAAAATAGGGACTGTTTAATTTCATCGTCTGGTTGTAGTGATATTCCCTTTATATGTTGATTTGATTGGATATAGTGTGATAGATACTCGATGCATATAATAAATAGCGAGGATGATAGTGGACATCCTTGTCTTACTCCTCGTTCGATGTTAAAACTGTTTGAAAAAAAAAACTTTTTTTATAATTATGCTGTTAATATCGGTATTAAACAATTTAACCCATTTCACAAAAAATTATATTTTCTAAGCAAGAGAACATAAACGAATGATCTAGTGAATCGAAAGCCTTTTCGAAGTCTGCAAAGAAGATAAAGCCAGAATTGTTTGGTTCGTTGAAATAATTTATGCACTCTTGTATCAGACGTACGTTTTCACCAATGTAACGTCCTTTAATGAAACCAGATTGCGATCTTGAAATGATTTATGGTTATATTTTTTAAATTCTGTTTGATATACTTTTAGTTGCAATTTTATAATCGTTGTTTAGAAAACTAATCGGGCGCAAGTTTGATAAGGATTCTAAATTTTTCCCAGGTTTTGGAATGAGTGATATTAAACTTTGTTTTTGAAGCGTAGCTAGGTTTTCGTTGTTAAATGAATAGTTTAGTGAATTAATTAAATGTGTTTTAATTTCATTCCAGAATATTTTATAAAACTCGATAGTGATGCCATCAGATCCTGGACTTTTGTTATTTTGCATTTCTTTTAGTGCTAATCAACATTCATATTCATTAAGTAATCCGTCACAAAATAGTTTTTCATGTGGATTTAAAGCATGATGTGTATTTTTAAAAAGGGTGTTATTTGTAACATTTTTTCGTTTATAGAGGGTTTAAAAAAAAACGTTCTTCTAGTATTTGAGTTCTGTTTGTTATATCTTCGCCATTGACTACTAATTTGTGTACATTTTTTTTCACTTCAACGTTTTTCAATGTTTGCGAAGTATTTTGCATTTTTTTCATTGTGTTCAACATGCTGTGCACGCGCTCGTAGTATTATTCCATTGAGACGTGTATGATAGATTTCTTCTAATACTTGTTTTTTTTATGTTATTTCATTTTCAATGGCGGTGGTATCATTTGTGTTGTTTCATGCAATTGTTTTTCAAGTGTTTCAATGATTTTGATGGTTTCAGTTTCAAGTGTGTGTGTTTCTTTTTGCTTAAATGATGTGAATCTAATTGTTGTGTTACGTTTATTTCCTTTAATTACTTCCCATAGGGTGTTTGGGTTTGCATCTTTATTATTTTGAACTGTATTGAATATGTCCTGTTTTCTTTGTGTTTGATATTCTGTATCTAATAAGATGCTGTTATTAATTATAAAGTATCCTGGGCCTCTTTCAGGTTGTTTTTTGTGCAGTTTAAGTTCAACTAGAGAGTGGTCAGTCATAAATCCCGGTTTTATGCTACATGTGTCAATAATGTTGCAAAGTGACTCAGATATTAAAACATAGTCTAATCTACAAAATATTGTTGGTTTTGTGTTTGAATGCCAGGTGAATTTGCTTTCGTTTGAAATAACTGTACGCCAGATGTCTATTATATTGTAGTTTTCAATTATGTTATTCAAAATGTTTCTTATTTTAGAATGAGTACAAAGGTTTCCCTTCTTTTTATCTAATAATGGGTTAAGAACAGTATTGAAATCACCACCGATTATAATGTTTTTATCTTGGTTATTAATTATTGAGGATTGTAATGTTTCGTTAAAGTTGGAATCATCTATGTTAGGGCCGTAAACGTTGATTACTGTTAATTGTGTTTCAAGTATTTTGATATCTATACTTGCTTGTCTGCCAATTATTATTTCGTTAAAGTTATCGACTGTGATCCCTATCTTGTTTTTAACTAGAAAGGCAATGCCTTGTTTATTAGTATATTGTCCACTGAGATAGATGTCTCCGTCCCATTCATCTTTTAAGGTTTGTGCTAAAGTATGTGTCAAGTGACTTCCTTGTAGTAGGCATATACTATTTTTTTTCTTCTAACCATTTGAAGATTTTCATTTGTTTGTCTTTATTGTTAAGCCCTTTTACATTTAAAGTACATATTTTAATCATTTAAAAAAATGGAGGATGATGTGAATGATAATTTGTGTGTGCATGTCCAGTTAGTTTCTATTCTAAAACATAGAGAAGAGGTATTCATCCTAAACAATATGTTAAGTGTAATAGAGATATGGGCTAGATGAGTACACTTCATTGAAGGCTGTACAAGTGTACATGTTTCACTATGAAAACAACAACAAAAAACACAAAGACAAAGCAAAAATAAAGAAACATTCAACATGTTTTAATACATCACACATCTTGACAGTCAGCATTGGGTAATAATGTGATCTGAAAATATATACAATATTGATAATTATTATACTGAGGGTGGAATGAGGTTCAAGTATGGAAGATAACCCATCAATAATGACAGAACAATCGAACAAGTAACTATAAACAATTACCGATTTATAAAACAAATAGGGGGACAAAAACCGACACACAAAAAGAAGACGTCAGATATGCTCATCTATGCTATTTTATCTTTCTTAAAGAAATCATATGTCTAGCTGGGGTTATAGAAAGGAGGACAACCCATAAATTATTGGAAAAAAAACGCAAAAAAAAACAACAAAAACAAAACAAAACACATTAAAACAACAAAAAGGGAACAAAATTTGACACACTAAAAGAAATATCAGAAGTACTCATTCATATTATGTAATATCTCTTTAAGAAAGCACATGCCCACCAAAATACACCTTCAATTTTCATAAAGAAAGACTACAATTCTTGAAAAAAGAGGAAGATGTAAAACAGGCAAAGCCATCGATAAGATTTTTAGCATTTTTGAGCATTTAAACCTTAACCGAAAAGCGATATTAGTTTNTTTGGCACATTTGTTCACCATCATTGGACGGTGTGTCGCGCAAAAGAATTACGTAGATATCTCCAAGGTCAAGGTCACACTTTGAGTTCAAAGGTCAAAAATGGCCATAAATGAGCTTGTCAGGGCCATTACTATGTCATTCATTGTCAGATTGTAAAATTATTTGGCACATTTGTTCACCATCATTGTACGGTGTGTTGCGCAAAAGAATTACGTCGATATCTCCAAGGTCAAGGTCACACTTTGATTTCAAAGGTCAAAAATGGCCATAAATGAGCTTGTCCTGGCCATAACTATGTCATTCTTTGTCATACTTTAAAATCATTTGGCACATTTGTTCACCATCATTGTACGGTGTGTCGCGCGAAATAATTACGTAGATATCTCCAAGGTCAAGGTCGCCATGACTAAAAATAGATTGATTTTGAAACAAGGGGGGTAATTGTGATGAACAATCAGTAGCAATGCACAATTTGAGTTGCAGTTGTCTCCCTTTATCAGATTTTGTTTTTTTTGAAAACCTGGTTTTGTGACAATTTTGTCCCTTGTTTATACTTGATGTAGTGACCTAGTTTTTTATCTAACATGAACCAGTTCAAACTCGGCCCAGATATCATAAGGACAAATGTGACCAAGTTTCATGAACATTGGACTTAAAATGTGACTTCTAGAGTATTTACAAGGTTTTACTAAAGCCTTATAAGAAAACTGCTCCACCCCCATGTGGCCAGGTTTATCATTGACCGGAACCATTTTCGAACTTGGCCTAGATAATCTTAGAACAAAAGTTCTGACCAACTTTCATGAAGATTGGACCAAAAATGTGACTTCTAGAGTACGAACAAGGTTTCACTAAAGCCTTATATGCAAAACTGCCCCATCTCATGGTGGCCATTTTTTAAGAGGGCCCATATACCATTAGAAAAAATGTTCTGACCAAGTTCCAAAAAGATTGGGCTAAACGTGTGACTTCTAGAGTTTTATAAGGCTTTTTTATATTTGACCTAGAGAACTAGGTTTTTACCTCACATGTCCCAGTTTCAAACTCTGCTGAGATTGTATTGTGACAAATATTCTGACTTAGTTTCATAAAGATTGGAAATAAATGTTGCCAATAGAGTATTGACAAGGTTTCACTATAGCCATATATGGAAAACTGCCCCACCCCTGGTGGCCATGTTCTTTAACAAACAGGAACCATTTTCAAACTTGGCTGAGATATCATTATAAAAATGTTCTGACAAAGTTTCATGAAGATTGGCCTACAAATGTGACTTCTAGAGTGTTCAAAAGATTTCACTAAAACCATATAAGGAAAACTGCCGTGTGCCCCTTGGTGACCATGTTTTTCAACAAACTGGAACCATTTTCAAACTCAGCCCAGATATAATAAAAAAAAAAAATCTTATCAAGTTTCATGAATATTGGACTATAAATGTGACTTCTAAAGTGTTAACAAGGGTTTTCTTTCAATTTGATCTTGTGACCTATTTTTTTATCTCACGTGACCCAGTTTCGAATTTGGCCTAGATATAATTTGAACAAATGTTCTAACCAAGTTGCATGAAGATTGGACTATAAATGTGGCCTCTAGATTGTATACAAAGTTAATGTTGATTACGCATGATTCAAGACGCATAATTATATAAGGAACGATGGACTAATGGTGAGCTCTAAAGTTCACAATGAGCATGTTGTGATCAGATGAATTAAAACCAATGATTTGAAAATAACACCAAGATCAGTTTCAATAGCCAACAAAACTACCCCATGATAAAATGAGTTATGGCCTTTGAATGATCTACCCGGTACTTGCCTTTTCAAGCAGGTTCTATTCTCTTGGTGCAACTGTTTTCATCTGATTTTCTGTAATTTTTATGTTCATGTTAATGATGTTTGTTATTAAACCAAAGCGCCTAATAAAGAATTGAATTATGGTTGTTATCCAGATCTCCATATTCTTTGGAAAAGAAGACCACCTTAATCTGCGGGAATAAACAAGACCTATCATTATGAACAAATTGTAGTTTTGTTCAAATAACTACAGTTAATAAGATAAATGATTTTGAAAGGATTTGAAATCAGTCACCTTGGTTTGTACCCACATATTAGTAGATTTTTACATAAAAGAGAACATAAGACTATTTTCTAAAAAAAAATATTTAAAGACACATAAACAAGGTTTAACAAGTAATTTTTTTAATTTTAATTTTTTCCTATTGAAAAGTATAAATAATACTGATAATAATAATAACAGATTTATAAGCCAACAATCCAGTACAGTGTGGTGATTGTAAAAAAAAAAGGGTTAAAGCATAAAATTACATCCAATTGAATTAGTATTGCATAAACAAACTTAAACAAAGTAAAAATAAAAGATACCAGCTTCCTAGTTGAATATGTAAAATTTCAACTGCAGGTATGGCACACAAGAAATGTCTATAACAAGTCTCCAGATCGGGCATCTCCAACTGGCCTCACACTTTATCGTAATGAATCACATCATTTGCATGTATTAACAAACAGTTTCCAAGACAAGAACACTAACACATGTCAAAATGCACTTCAAACACCTTGTAGTATGCATGTTATTATGTAATGTATTGAAACATGACAACCACAAATAAGTGCATTAGTACTGTCATCCTGTAAGATCAGTCTGCAAAAGCAGATCTATACAGCACACCATCATTGTGTACACACCGGTCTTATACTGACCTGTGTACTAGCGCGAAAGGAATTGTGGGTAGCACTATGTTTTCAACATGGCGTGAAAGCGAAAGTAGGACAGATAAACATGTTTCTAATAATTGCTATTCTTCTTTACAGACATTTGAATTCACCCTTAAACATAATTTAATAACATTTCTTTAAACAACATTCCATTTTAAACACATATATAACATTGTTTTTCTCATTATAAAAAAATATTCATTCCTACGCGGAACTATTTTGGCGGAAGCACAAATCCCCAAACCAGGGGAATGTGATGCTCCTAGTATAGAGGTGACAATAACGCAGTGACGTCACCATCTATGTATAGAACGGCACACCATTGTTTAAGCATCAACAACCTGATGTTCCCTCACAACCATACAAGGACTTGATAGTTTGATGGACCTGTATTATAAAATTTGCCTCGTTATGGGAACACTGGGCTTAATGCATGTGAGTAAAATGCCATTCCAGATCAGCATGTGCAGCATGCACAGGCTAATCAGGGACAAAACTTTCCGCCTTTACTAGATTTTTGCTAAGAAGAGACTTCCTTGAAACGAAAATAATACCATAAAAGTGGAAAGTGTCGTCCTAGATTAGCCTTTGCGGACTTAACAGGCTAATCTGTGACACGACACTTTATGTACATCCATTAAGCCCAGTTTTACCAGAACCCGGCTCAAATGTGTGTAACAACAAGCAAATTCGTTGAATTGATATCCCCCGCCTAACTAGAGCTTTGTCACAGAAAAAAAGCTTTTTTTCAAGATACAAAGGGCCATAACTCTGTTATTAACAGATTGTGTACAATGCCATTTTGCGTGCATCATCCTCTTATCCATATATATATACTCATACCAAGTTTCAATGAAATCCGCCAAAGCACTTCCAAGATATGGCTCCGGACACAAAAGTGCCTACAGTAAAAAGCATTTTTTCAAGCTACAAAGGGCCATAACTTCGTTATTAACAGATGGTGTACAATGCCATTTGGCGTGCATTATCCTCTTATCCATATATATACTCATACCAAGTTTCAATGAAATCCGCCAAAGCACTTCTAAGATATGGCTCCGGACACAAAAGTGCCGGACGGACAGCCGGACGGACGGTCGGACAACGCCAAAACAATATCCTTCCGCCTCTGGCGGGGGATAAAAACTAAAATGGTTATAACACCAATAGCATAATGTAAATCAGCTGTCATAAAATCATGCAATCATGTTATTTCAGCCAAAATTTCAAATATAAAAGTCATATACAATTATTCAATAAATGATTATAAAGATTTTCATGTACAGTATATAATAAACACTGGATTATAGTTGATAAATCATTAAAACAAAAAATATTTTATATTTATACATAATACATTGTAGATATAAAACATCCCTATAATCCCTGAACAATGACACATTTTTTTTTAATGAGGTACAGATTAAATAGAGTATTATTGTAAAGCAGACTAAGGTCTGTTTGAACATGAATAAATAAATATTTTATAACAATGTAACTTGCTACATACATGTTTTTTATTTCTTTTTTAATCACACAAAAGAAAATTCAATATGTTCATTGAAATATGATTCAAAGAAAACCATATTTTTTATTGCAATAATTTGTAAAAAAGAAAAAGAAAGAACAGATCTACAGCTTGCGAGTTAAACATGTATACATATTAACATTAGTTTGTTTATACCGGTAATACTCCAATGTAGCAAAATATGATAAAGCCTTCAAAGTAGACAGATATATGCACCAATAAATTAACAAAAGGGATTTAAATGATCTTAACAGAATGATCACATACATAGATTTGAGTATAATGTACTTAAATTATCACACGATAAACAATACTGTATAAATCTCAAAAGTATTTGTGCATCAATTCTCTGTACATATTTTCATCCCATTAGTAGCTCTTCATTCTTCTCATTTGGTGGAGGTGAGATTAGTCATACATGCCTGTTGGATGACCTCAACAGTTGCAGGGCCATCTGAAATAGTGTTAGATCTACAGCATAATTTTCCCTAATTTTAGAATTTTATCTGAACATGTATGTGTATTAAATATCACAAAGGAAGAAAAAGCATATTTGCAAAACTTAATANCACAGGCTGAAATCAGAGACACGGAGCAACTCATGCACAGTGGGGGCTCTCCACAGGCTGAAATCAGAGACACGGAGCAACTCATGCACAGTGGGGGCTCTCCACAGGCTGAAATCAGAGACATACAGAGCAACTCATGCACAGTGGGGGCTCTCCACAGGCTGAAGTCATAGACATACTGCACAGTGGGGGCTCTCCATAGGCTGAAATCAGAGACATACTGCACAGTGGGGGCTCTCCACAGGCTGAAATCAGAGACATACTGCACAGTGGGGGCTCTCCACAGGCTGAAATCAGAGACATACGAGGTAACAAATGAAGCATCTAGATTCCATGCACTGTTGTCAGAGATATCACAGTGTACAAATAAAAAATTGTGATCCTACAACAATAAACTTCGGTAAATGAACAATCTAAATGGTAACACGGGTGACATTCATGATGTTCCCAAAAGGATTTTCCACATGACAACAAATAAATTGGGGTCATTGAATGATCTTATAAGTAAAAGCTAGGGATGCAATACATTTTTTTATCGAGTACCCGTTGCATCCAGCAGTAACACAACTTCAAATGCTCTATCAGGAATGTGAGCAAAACATAGTGAAATAAAGTTTTCTTTACATGGCAAAAACTTATTTGTCAAATTATCTCAAAAAATAAATATTTTTGAATTGTTATTGTTAATTGGCCAATTATCAACTCTTGTCAATTTTGATTCAGTGCTATATTATAACTATATATCAGAACTATTGGTTGTTTTTAAGTTGATTAACAATGCTCGATCCGAAAATATTTCTTTATTTAAACATAGACTGTGCATCAAGAGCAGTATTTCACATTACCTTTAGATCGTAGGATGCCGAGAGGATTGGGTGCGTCTTTCAGAAGGGTGACACGGAAGTCAGCAGGAATGTCCTTGGCTGTGGGGGGCTTATAGTCCTGCAAATACAGACACCAGGGGGGATTCGTGGAGGCTTCAGAGTATTGTTACTGCTTTATGTTGTCAAAAACGAGTGAAAAAAGGCTTTTCATTGGCAAATAGCATGATGCAAGGGCAATTAATGTGTAGGATAATGTACCAGGTTGTAAACTACATGCAGATGCTGTGTAGTATCGGATGTGGTATCAACCAAGCAATCAGAGCTTCCCACTTTGAGTATTGTAAAAATTCCCCCCCCCCCTTGACACCAATTATTGGTTCTACCAAGGAAACGAACTTGAGTGTCTCAATAAGACTTGCAATTCAATTACCCTAACATTAACAGATTTAACTTCACTACATTCATCTTTATATACCAAAGAGCAGATATACCATCAGTATTAGAACATTGTTTTTCTTGTATTATCTTTTCGCGTGGTAAAGAATTATCATACACAATTTATCAAAGTGTCTTATTTTTTACACCCAAATTCCAATTGGTAAGTTATTTAAATGCAAGTTCAAAGGAACCTTTATGCACACTGTGATAAAGCTATAACATGCAGTGTAAACTTAAATACAAAGGTATTTTGTTGCATCATGTACCCAAATGTTATGGTATTTGTGATTATGCTATTCAATGGCATAACATACTTTTAAGTATTTTGTTGCATTCAAGTCCTAAGGTATTGAAACGGTAGTTGCGTGCACCCAAGTGTAACGGTATTAACATGTTCCAAAATTTAACGGTACCTTCACCTACCCAAGTGCCATTAGTAAGGTACGCCCCTGAGGTCTGGTCGTAGATGGACTCCTCTAGTAACCAGTAGCCGATGCCCATCACAAACGCACCCTCCACCTGACCCACGTCTAGGAACGGGTTTAAGCTGAAACCGGACACAAATATTAATTTTTCTTTTTGACACAAATGCTGCTTATTTACGCATGATTACATGTAGTACATCACTAAAAGTGATTTCAATACAAGTGGAGTTTTTAGAAGCCTGTAGATAATCCATGTTAAATCAACAGTAAAACAAAATTAAGATTGCAATGGCGTAATGGATATGGTGTCTGCCTAGCAACAAGTAGGTCCTGGAAGCCTAGCAACCAGTAGGTGCTGGAAGCCTAGCAACCAGTAGGTCCTGGAAGCCTAGCAACCAGTAGGTCCTGGAAGCCTAGCAACCAGTAGGTCCTGGAAGCCTTCTTATGATCTCCTTTAAAGACTTCAAGTACTGGTATTATGAGGAAAAAATTCTAGAGCATCTCAATAAGCCTTAGGCTTTCGATGCAATTGAGCTAAACAAATATGTTTAACTAAATATTGCTATTAAGTTACTGAATGCAACAAATATTGATGTTAACTCAGCAATGTTGGGTTTACGCTTAATGTACCCTGTAAATAACCTATTTTATTTCAGCTGTTATACCTTTCCCCGCAGTCAAAGAGCATGTCAACACGTGAGATCTCATGCTCGCCCGTGAGCACGTCAAGCTCAACCTCTGTGCACGTGACCCCATAAGAGTTGTATTGGAAATGGCCGTCTGACTGGGGCTTGTACCAGCTGTGTGCCGCCAGGTCAATACCCTCGTTGTAGCACTCTTGAACAATCTTAAACACATTCATCAGGTTTGCTTAGAGAAAAAGAAGACATCTACAACACCACTTTTAGAACCTACCAGAGCTCAGGACAACAATTATGAAATAATTAAGTTTATGACTGAAGAACCAGTATGTTATCAGGGATAAACTTGTAAAGTTTTGAAGTTATCAAAATTTGAAAAACAATCAATTTAAAAAACAATGAACACTATATCAAATGTTGACATCAACATGAGTTGCCTAGAATGCTCGCCAATTCTATGAATAGTGAAGCTTAACTTCATGATTAAGGAACTTATATTTCATTAGATTATATTTATAATTAAACTGATACAATTTTAGGATAATTGTTATTGTTTAGTTGCTCTTTTCTACTGTTGCTATTATCACTTTTTTTAACGTTAAAAAAAACAGAACCTGATACAAGATGCTGTGTTCAATAGACGCTGATGCCCCCATGTGGAAGCCTAGTCAGTAACGATTCATCGGCCCATATAAATAAATCTTAGTTCAAAATAAGATTAATGTCAAGGTCAAAATGATGTAATGTGATGTGAAAGTGCAGATTTTTCGATAGAAGTATTTAAGCTTTTCAGTATGTAGTATTGAGGCGATTCCAAAAGTCAATTTGAGTTAACTAAAAATTGACCTTGTCTAAGTCCAAAAGTAGGTCAACGTCAAGGTAAAATGAGGTCAGGTGATGCAGGTGTATGGAAAGTGTTCAAAGACATCATACATTATTGACATTAGACGAAATGCGTCATATTGGGTTAACCAACAAATTAGGCACTTCTGAATAAGCAGTAAAAAAATAGAGCAATGTCAAGGTTAAACAAGAGCACCGCCTAGCGGGTGCAGACCGCTCATCTATTTGTCAAAGTATGAATCAAATCTGATCATAAATAAAGAAGTTATGGCAATTTTAGCTCAAATGTGGGGGTGTGGTTATTTATTACATTATCTTTAAAAAATGAAAAAAATGAAAAAAAAAA
>VMBQ01004084.1:32647-46812 GCA_007657795.1 Dreissena rostriformis | reverse complement strand
GTGATCCCAGGCCTAAGCGTTCTTGAGTTATCATCCGGAAACCATTTTCCTATTTCCAGTCACTGCGACCTTGACCTGTGACCTTGACCTTTGAACTAGTTACCTTAAAATCAATAGGGGTCATCTACCAGTCATGACCAATGTCCCTATGAAGTTTCATGATCCCAGGCGTAAGCGTTCTTGAGTTATCATCCGGAAATCATTTTCCTATTTCCAGTCAACCATTTTACTGCTTAAGGTCACTGCGACCTTGACCTTTGACCTAGTGACCTGAATATCAATAGGGGTCATCTGCCGGTCATGACCAATGTCCCTATGAAATTTCATGATCCCAGGCGTAAGCGTTCTTGAGTTATCATCCGGAAACCAATTTCCTATTTCCAGTAACCGTGACCTTGACCTGTGACCTTTGACCTAGTGACCTCAAAATAAATAGGGGTCATCTGCGAGTCATGATCAATGTTCCTATGAAGTTTCATGATCCTAGGCCCAAGCGTTCTTGAGTTATCATCCGGAAACCACATCGTGGACGAACCGACCGACCGACAGACCGACCGACCGACATGTGCAAAGCAATATACCCCCTCTTCTTTGAAGGGGGGCATAAAAAGAAGGTGAATGTTAAGGTCAAAATGATATAAGGTGATGTAGGTGTTTTGAGAGTGCTCAAATATAACTTCTTTGCAAGTATCAAAGCTTTGTAGCAAGCAGTATTTGATTTTATACGAAATGTGTCACTAAGGGTTACCCTAGTACAGACGGACTGACAGACGGAATAAATGACAGGCCAATCGCTATATGCCTCCCGGCATCCGTAGATGCTCGGGGCATAAAAAAACAATATAGATCTTCACAATTCTGTAGCACATTAACCAACACTTCATAAATATTTGTTGTACTATCATCTTAATAGGTTCATTGGATCTTACAGAAATTATGTCATGAAATACATTAATATACAATGTAAAGAATTGTGATCACAAAACCAGTTCAAATTTCAATCAACTAGACATAGTTCCTTTTATATTTGCAGATAAAATGTGTTTCCATTTATTAATATTGGACACAATATATGCAATGTAAAACCTGCAGCCATGTGGGGTCCTTTAGTTTGGCCTTCACAGGGGCAATCCTCTCATTGATGATCTGGCAGGCATTCACCACCGACTGTCAAGTACACAGTATACAAAATTTCACTTAAATGTTCACAGGATATTAACCCCATAATTATAACAAGAGGGCCATGGGCCCTAAGGCGCTTACCTGAGAGCCAAAGGAACTAGACTATTCTGAAAAAATGCAAGCTGAATCATGAAGATTGGACCAAAAAAGTGACTTTTAACATTTTTTTTTTGACCTAGTGACATTGTTTTTGAAACAAAGTTTCATAAAGATTGGATAAGAAATGTGACTTCTAGAGTGTTAACAAGGTTTTACTATAGCCATATAAGGAAAAATGCCACGCCCCCTTGTGGCCATCTTTTTCAACGGATCGCAACCATTTTCGAACTCAGCCCAGATATGATTAGTACAAATTTTCTGACCAAGTTTCATTAGCATTGGACCAAAAATGTGACTTCTAGAGTGTTAACAAGGTTTTACTATAGCCATATTAGGAAAACGGCCCCGCCCCCTCGGGCCAATGTTTTTCAACAGACCAGAAACATTTTCAAACACATCCAAGATATCATTAGAACAGAATAATGTTCTGAGAAAGTTACATGAAGATTGGACAATAAATGTGACTTTAAGAGTGTCAACAAGGTTTTACTATAGCAAAATAAGGAAAACTGACACGCCCCCTGGCAGCCATGTTTTTCAACAAACCGGAACCATTTTCGAACTTGTCCAAGATATTATTGGGACACATGTTCTGACCATGTGTTATAAAGATTGGACAATAAATGTGGCCTCTAGAGTGTTAAGTAGCCAAATGTTGACGACGGATGACGGACAACGCACGACGGATAAAAGGCAATCACAATAGCTCACCATGAGCATGTTATGCTCAGGTGAGCTAAAACGTCAAATATAATGCATGCAATAAACAACATTCTGAACAAAAACATACTGTACAATAGCAATTTAATTGTTACTATCACATGGTTAAGCAAAATAGGTTGGCAAAAACTAATTTCTAAAAAAAAATAAAAAAATTTTAGGTAAATAATATGTTAAACAACTTAAACAGATATTGTAATACAAATCATAAAGCCCTCTTGTCCAGTTTTTGCTAATCAATAAGCTGAATTGTTTCGTTGAAAAATCTGGCTAAAAATTGTCCAAGTGTTAAAAATGAGGGAGAACCACTTTTTTTTACCACACCTACCCACCTGGCAGACAAGTTCGCTGGTAACACTTGACCCGGTATAGCAGCTTCCTGCTGCTGTCAGAACGTTTGTGGGCTTCACCTTGATCATTTCCACGGGGATACCCAGCTCATAGGCACACACCTGCACCACCTGCAAACATAATAGTGTGTCACACACCTGCACCACCTGCAAACATACTAGTGTGTCACACACCTGCACCACCTGCAAACATACTAGTGTGTCAAACACCTGCACCACCTGCAAACATACTAGTGTGATAACATGTCTGCACCACCTGCAAACATACTAGTGTGTCACACACCTGCATCACCTGCAAACATACTAGTGTGTCACATGTCTGCAAATGAGTATGCACACACCTGAACTGCTTGCAAACATATGAGTGTGTCACACACTGTAGCAGACCGTATTTAAAAGCAAATGTGTAATAAATGTAGGGCTGTAACTCTGCATTTCCTCATGGAATTTGGTCGATGATCAATCTTGGCTAAGATATGATAACCTGAAAATTGTTCATAAAGTTTGGTGAAGTTCAGATGACAACAAAAATACATGTAATTTTAATGTACTAAAAAACTTACAAAACAATGGACCTAATCCCAACCTTCAGAATAATCAGTAGATAGCTTAATAGACCGCTACACTTTTAAGAAACTCACCCCAGAAAATATGACACACCCCAAACTGAGAGCTGTTTTACCTTGGTGTTGATTCCCTGACCGACCTCTATCCCGCCATGTGACACTGCCACCGTGCCGTCCTGGGAGTACACTGCAATATTCACCCCATAGTTCTGAGTGTTCCAGGGCACACCATACTTGATTGGCACCACAGACAGGCCCTTCTTTTTCCAGCGATTCTCCTTGAAACGTTCAACCCCAAAGGACGTTATTTTGAAATATGGTTGAAAACTTTGAAAAGCTAAAATGTGTAGATATTACATACATTTGTTTTAGGTGCATGCATACACAAAAACAAAACACCCTACAATTAACTCTATTCTTAATTATGGACTTACATAGAAACTCTTTGTCAAAACTTTCATATTTATTTTTCTTAAAATCAAATAATAAATTTTTAAAGAAAAACATTTGTTCTTAAATTTATAAACCTGCAAGGCTTTAAAATATATAATAACTGTAATGCATGAGTGCAAACTAATAAATGAATAAAATCTATGCAGCACAATCATTTTTGGTTGCCAGTTCATGCATGTACAGTATTTACAACACGATAAAAGATCATAGAATGCAATTTAAATGTAGTGTGCATTTCATAACTATTTTTACTACCTGGTTGAACATTTTCACGGCCTGCATTCTTGTTGAGAACTCTGCAGAGTCTTCAAGCTGTGTAAAAAGGGAGCTAATGCTGCAGTAGTTCAGAGTCATCCCCCCTGGAGTCACCTGACCCTTTTGGTAGAGGTTAAGCTGCTTGACCTCTGTTGGATCTTTGCCAAGAGTTTTGGAAATGTGTTGCATAATGGTTTCCATAATAAAAATTCCAGGGGTTGAGGCTGAAAATGAAGTACTATTCAATGTTTTAATTGTATTTTATTTTATTTCACATGAATCCCAGGTAGTTTTTTAAACAAATTTATTAATTTTGCAAGATATTTTCAAAATTGGCAATACATAAGATTGACTTTAACAATAACAATATATATATAAGCCTTGCTCTGTGAAAAGGGGCTTTAATACATGTGCGTAAAGTGTCGTCCCAGATTGGCTTGTGCATTCCGCACAGGCTAATCAGGGACTACACTTAACGCCTAAAGTGGCTTTTTGTCAAGAACAGTCTTCCTTTAAACGAAAAAATACAATTAAAGCTGAAAGTGTCATCCTTGATTAGCCTGTGCTGGCTGCACAGGCTAATCTGGGACGACACTTTGCGCACATGCATTAAACCCCCTTCTCACAGAGCAAGGCTCATATTTCTGTGAAAATGTGTAAATTCATTGTGGTGGCTATGTGGTCTCACCTGGGGCTCGGCAGTATGAGTTGGAGGGGGTATTGGTCTGTACAGCCACTGGGACCATGTGCCAGTTGGGGCAGTAGTACGCTGTAATAAACACAATACCAGTAACTATTATCATATATACATTTGTATTTCCATGGCATAGTTTATCCGACAATGTTTTTTATTGTTTACTTTTTGCCATGTAAGAATTTTACAAGAGTAAATTGTAACTACAGTGAGTTAACTATTGTTTTAGAAATATATTAAGTATTTAAAATTGAAATCATTCATGCACTTTTTACCTTTATAGTTAAAAGTACTAAAAAAAATAAAAGTAAAAAAATAAACACATGCAAAATAGTTACATATTCTAAAATAATAATCTTCTAAAAATATCATCAAAGGTTTGATCAACATATTTCATGTAAGACAACTATCAATATCTCTTTCAGTGCGGGAACCGAATTTTGAAGGCCTTTGCAAACAGTTTGGATCCAGATGAGACGCCACGTTCTGTGGCGTCTCATCAGGATCCAAACTGTTTGCTATTCTGATAGTATACTTTCAATTAAAATCGAAGAAAATGCTTATTTTAGAAATTGAGCAGACGACATTTTAGCAGACGACAAATTTCCCAGCATGCAAAGGGATATCAAGACCTACCATTATCACCCATGTACATAATGTCCCCAACTGTGCAGTCATTGACAGAGTATCCACAGTCACAGTAGTATGTGACTTTGACCCCATTCAGCTTGCCTGTGTCGTCAAAACCAACCTTAAAATAGAATAAATCAAAGAAAGATTGTGAGGTTGTGGTTCGTAGTACAATGACTTTGAAACATAACAATGAAAAAAAAAGAGAATCAGGTTGGTTATTTTATAAAACAGTGCATTTCATATTATTAATTATCACTATATGTGTGCTAACAGGAAAATATAGTTATACAAATAAAAACCATATTTTTACTTAAAGTGATTCATAAGTAACATTTGTACCAAGAGACCAGCTCCTTTACCAGATTGGTTAAATAAGTACCCTCAAAAATTCCCTGGTTGTCATCTTGCCTCAATATAACAGAGGAAGACCCAAGGAAATGTTGATCAAAGATTTGATTCATTTTAAATGTAAGGTTTCCAAGCGATTCATACATATAATGAGCATTTGTAAAAAGAAGGTTTAATTAACATTTGTAGCTTTTTTCATTCACTTTTTTATTCTTGATTAATTAGGACCATAGGTGACAAATTATAGCATTTCAAATTAAAAACAAAAGTGAGGCCTAAAGAGAAAAATATTCGGTACAATTTTCTTTATCATCAAATTAAGCTGATTACAGCATTAACATTTCATTCAATTTGCCATCATATGAAAATTTCTGGAGCCATCATAACTGACCTGATACTTGGCTAAGTATGGGAAGCGTTTTCCAACATTCTCCAAATTGGTGTGGAAGTTCATTGCAAATCGAACAGGTCTGAATTCAAACAAAATAATGTACCAGAAATAAGTGGCTTTCCACAAATGTAGCAGATATTTTTTCAATATCTTTCATTTTCTCTATCCATATGGTAAATTTAGGTTTTATTTCTCAAGTAAGAAATACTTTGCATTAAGATAATTGTTAGACAAATAATAAAGTCAACTCTATCATCAATATGATACTGCAAAGTTATTTAAACACATTTTTGAGGCATTCAGTGGCATACATATCACTTAAAACTATTGACTCATAGGAAAGGGGAAAGATTACCCATTGACAGCGTTTGCAGCGATAGCACTGGCAGCAGCAATAGCAAAGTTTCTGGAGATTTTTGCTCCATATGCTCCTCCCAGTCTTCTAACCTCCACGTCAATACTGGAAGAAAAACATGACTGTATTAATTGACTTAGATGTAATATTAGCCTAAATTGGTATTATGCCACAAGCAGCCACATTTACTCCAGAACAGCCTACGCAATCGTGTGGTCTAATTATACGACATTATAATCTTAATCAGAGTATAGGGATGCAGAGGCATATGTGGACCTACACGGTCCAGATATGTCCAAAGGCCCAATTTCAGACTCCAAGCTCGTATCTGGAGCTACACTGTTTAGATATGTTTTAAGGCCCATTTTCGCACAACAAGACTCATATCTGAAGCTACGTTATGTCTTCTGACCCATTTTTGCAATATGCAGCTCATTTAGATAAAGATAGAGAATGAAAAAGCGTGAAGCTGCAACAGTTTCTCGCATCGCTTTTGAAGAAACTTCGTATTGTTAAAAAACAAGAGGGCCATCAGGCCCTAAGGCGCTCACCTGAAAGCCAAAGGAACTAGACTATTCGGAAAAAATGCAAGCTGATTCATGAAGATTATTTTGGACCAAAAAAGTGACTTTTAAAATGTTTTTTTTTATATTTGACCTTGTGACCTAGTTTTTGAGCTCATATGACCCAGTTTCAATCTCTGCCAAAATTTCATTGGGACAAATGTTCTGATCAAGTTTCATGAAGATTGGCCAATAAATGTGGCTAATATAGTGTCAACAAGTTTTCACTAAAGCCATATAAGGACAACTGCCCCCCCCCCCGGCGGCCATGTTTTTCAACGAACCATAACCATTTTCAAACTCACCCGAGCTATTGTTAGAACAAATGTTCTGATCAAGTTTCATAAAGATTGGATAATAAATGTGACTTCTAGAGTGTTAACAAGGTTTTACTACATAGCCATATAAGGAAAAATGCCACGCCCCCTTGCGGCCATGTTTTTTAACGGATCTCAACCATTTTCGAACTCAGCCCAGATATTATTAGTTCAAATATTCTGACCAAGTTTCATGAGCATTGGACCACAAATGTGACTTCTAGAGTGTTAACAAGGTTTTACCATACAGTAAAGCCATATAAGGAAAACTGCCCCGCCCCATGGCGGCCATGTTTTTCATTCAACTGGAACCATTTTCAAACTTGTCCAAGATATTATTGGGACACATGTTCTGACCAAGTTTCATGAAGATTGGACTAAAAATGTGACTTCTAGAGTGTTAACAAGGTTTTACTATAGCCATATAAGGAAAACTGCCACGCCCCCTGGCAGCCATGTTTTTCAACCAACCGGAACCATTTTCGAACTCGTCCAAGATATTATTGGGACACATGTTCTGACAAAGTTTCATGAAGATTGGACTAAAAATGTGACTTCTAGAGTGTTAACAAGGTTTTACTATAGCCCTATTAGGAAAACTGCCACGCCCCCTGGCGGCCATGTTTTTCAACCAACCGAAACCATTTTCGAACTCGTCCAAGATATTATTGGGACACATGTTCTGAGTAAGTTTCATGAAGATTGGACAATAAATGTGACCTCTAGAGTGTTAACAAGGTAAATGTTGACGCCGCACGCCGCACGACGGACGACGGACAAAAGGCGATCACAATAGCTCACCATGAGCACGTTGTGCTCAGGTGACCTAAAAAAGTGTGAAATATTTTAGAAAATTTAATATATTTTTGCAAATGTTTGATATTAAAAAACAAACTATGCTAAAAATCCTTAATTAAATGTCAGAATAAAAAAAATGAATTAAACACAGCACAATCTTGTACATTTTGTAAACCTAAATCTTTCATTTAATGAAATACGGCTTATTTTATTACAATTGGTATAAAAATAACCGAATTTAACCAGACAGACCAACAAAAGAAGTGTGCCACATAAATCACAGCATGTTTACCTGGCACAGGGCATTCCCAGCACCTGGGCAACACACTTCTGGGTGTAGTCGATCCACTGGGACGAGGCGTACACCTTCATCCCATCCTCCGTGGGCACAGCAATGCTGATCTGGGTCTCCAGGGAGAAGTGGGCCTGCGTGCCACAGTGAATCTCACCCGATATCATGTGTGCTGATTTGGCTATGGCCCCTTGGATAGAATTTGTATGTTAAGTAATGATAATAATTATAGTGTATGCTTTTAAACTTGTGCTTAAGTGAGCTGTTTAACTACCAAATGTAAAATATTGGTTATCTTTCAAGTGACATTATTATCATCATCATTATAAAATAACAATAAAATACAGTCATAGTCAAGTCACATTTAAATAAGCAAAAAACTATAAATTTTGTATGCTGTCTCTTTTGTTATAAATGCAAAACGATTTGCTAAAATATTTATAAAATACAGTATTCATATTTCCAAGAACTAGACTACCCTCAGCATCTCCCACCACGATATCGTCTGCTTGTTTTGGGAACACCATGCCCTGCTTGATGGCATCATCAATATTCAGTACAGGTGGCTTGACATCACTGTATGATGCAGTGACGGCCCTGGCAGCTGAGTACGCGGTCTCCTCATTGTCTGGGGGTGACAACATTGTGATACATCAGTGTGTTAAGAATTTGAATTTAAGAAATATACCTACCTCGTCCCCAAGGAACATCATGTCAATATGGACCAAGGCAATCACGTATTATACATCCTTTAGCAAATAATTCAATTCAGGTTTAAAAGAGCCATGGGCTTCAGAAAACTTTTTTAATATATATTTAAAGAGAATTCCCATCCCCGATGTGTTCCTTATTGACATCCACGCCCAAAGCTTTAAAATTTTAACCTAGTCATGCCCTTATTTTCACATGAAAGTAAGTAACTTTAAAGACACCACATACCACTTGACTTCTCTACCATAAAAAATTGTGTTGTGTAATGTCATTCTTCTTCTCTCCCAGACCCACCTGCGATCACCAGCGCTATAGCCTGTCCCGCATACATGACCCGTCTGCTACAGAGGACCTCCTCCGGGTCGTAGGGAGCTGGCATGGCGTTGTTGACCCCAGGGATGTCCCCGGCCAGCAACACCTTCACCACACCTTGCATCTCCTGAAATAGTCATTGTTCTGTACTTTATAAGAAATAAGCCACTCTGTGAAAAGGGGGTTTAATGCATGTCCGTAAAGTGTCGTCCCATATTAGCCTGTGAAGTCCGCACAGGCTAATCAGGGACGCCAAGTTCCGCCTAAACTGGATTTTTGCTAAGAAGAGACTTTCTTTAAAGAAACATATCATAAAAGCGGAAAGTGTCGTCCCTGATAAGCATGTGCGAACTGTACAGGCTAATCTGGGATGACACTTTACGCACATTGATTAAAGAGGGCAACTCAAATGTTTTCACTCTTCCATCAATCTATTGGCTGAAGCTATTGAAGAACTAGAAATGGCGCGGCAGAGGCCGACGCGTATCCCCACACCGAATGTTTGACCTAGGTGTGCCCCAGGGTTGATAATGGGGCCATGCATAGTCGAGATTGACCNCAGTCTACATCAAAACACAAGTAGCTACAAACCATGGCTTTTGAGATGTCAGTCTACATCAAAACACAAGTAGCTACAAACCATGGCCTTTGAGATGTCAGTCTACGTCAAAACACAAGTAGCTACAAACCATGGCTTTTGAGATGTCAGTCTACATCAAAACACAAGTAGCTACAGACCATGGCTTTTGAGATGTCAGTCTGCATCAAAACACAAGTAGCTACAAACCATTGCTTTTGAGATGTCAGTCTACATCAAAACACAAGTAGCTACAAACCATGGCTTTTGAGATGTCCGTGCTGTCAAGCTGAGCACTCCCCATGTCTGTGACTGCAAATGCTGCATACAGTTCCCCTGGAGCTGGGGCAATATCATTTACGTAGACTGCTTCACCTGTCACCTGTTAATTGACCAGTCCCCAAATAAGCGATCGCTCCGCCCACTAGTTTTGTTTACATATAACGCTTATTCAATTACTCCGACACTCTTTGTTTGTCGAACTATGTGGCTGCAATAAAATATATCTGATTGATTGTCCGTGAATTTGATTGACAGCTGGCGAGTGGTCATTTGTCAGTTTGTTGTATGCGATTTTTTCAATTCTACAGAGATTCCATCATGAGTCAAATCTGAAAAGTTTTCACTTTTTCCTCAGATGTTAAGGATTTAACAGAACATCTTATACTATTTATATCGAAGTTTATATTCCCTCTTTTGCTCAGGAGTTAAAGATTGAACGTTTATATTTAAACCATCTGCTTACAGGTGCATTTTTAATTTTTTTTTTTTTTTTGACATCTTTGCAAAGCAAGATAATAGTTATAATATAAACAAATACCACTATATAAATCACAGAAAGTAAACATACGATGATCATTAAATTGAATAAATCATTACAAAATAGAATCATCATTGGAATATACCAGTGGAAAACTGCAAACATCCAACTTGGTAGAGATTTAATGAACATACCAGTAACACAAAAACTGAAAGTGGAAAAGATTATATGCAATGGTGTAGTGGATACGTTATTTGCAACTGATAAGTCCCAAGTTTGATTCCAGTGCTGTTCTCATGAGAAGTACAAAATCTTTCCAGGAAAACATACACACAGGGTCTAAAAACCTAAGGTGTTCATTTAAATGGAGCTTAAAATACAGGTTTAAACATAGAATGAATCCAAATCTGAGCTCTCTTGGTCTGCAAACCTGTGCTTTCCCCTCGATTTTCAGAAGGGGCTCAGTAAGGGGCCACTCCTCTTTCTTTGTTGAGTAAGTCTGAGTGCCGGAAGATAGGGGCCTCTCCAGGGGAAATCCACCACTCTGGTAGCGCAAGTCCAGCTTGTTCCCCAGCATGAAGAGTGCAAACTGAAGTCAATCCATAAAATATTGTTGTTTATTTAAAGCAATTCAAACTCAATAAACAGGTTTTGTTTCTTTTATAAATACTCCTGGCATAAATATTACAGATTTTTTTTTAATATTTCATTAAGTTTACATAAATACAGCGATATCACAAGCAGAAATTTAATCAACTGTAAGTTAAAAGTTCAAGTACCAGATAACGTAACGATGTTGCCTTTTATGCCTTTGTTCAAGAAAAAAAATGAGTTTAAACAAGTTTTTGTTTCGTAATTGAACCAACCAAATGAACATTATGATCATGATTTTGAGATTTCGCATATTTCTACAATGAGAAAACAGACCCCACAACTAAAAAGGTCTTAAAATCAAACTGACTACTTGTGAATGTTACACTGTTTGTTACAATTCAGCTCTCATTTCCATTGGTTTAATATTCAAGACTAAGAGTAAGATAAAGCTTAAGACTGTTCCCAATCCAGGGGCCAGTATGTGTTTTACTCTGTAGAAAAGGTTCACAGCCAGACTGTTGCGAAACTGGATGCTGCCTGCTAACAGGTCTGCCTCGGGAACAATCTCCTTGCTCAATGTCTGTACGGCCACTAAAATGTGGCAAACATGGTCAATATCAGTATGGCTTGTATCAAGTAGAACAGGTTTAACAGGGTCTAATTAGTTCAATTACTCAAAATCTGCAGTGCACTTTTATGAATGCACATTTGTATAGGGGTGACGATTTAAACAGTATGCTACCAGTGTGCGGTGGCACAGAAAAAGAAGTAAACTGTTAAGTACACCTACTTGATAACACAGCTGGGTCACTCAGCTGTTTCCCTTGTAGGAAAGTTTCAGTGTCAATGGCGTGAGTCTGGAAATACACAAGGAGAAATATTGAAAGAAACTTAAGGAAAGAAAGTTCCTTTGTTGGGTTTAATGTAAACTGCCTTATGTTCAAGTGTTTTAATATTAAATTGCAAACATTTCACTTGTGAACTTACATCATATTGTTAATTATGGATTATGTATATCTGCATGTTTTGCAAGTATTTTCATCAGGACATAACTCAGTTCCACATTCTTACAGTTTTCTAGGAATTTATTTCAGTATGATAATAGCTCATTATTGGCCAAAAAAACATTTGCTTAAAAACTGAAAGTAAATGGCAATGGCAAATTCTTGGACTTGAAGTTTAGCTTTGCAAAAATGCAATGTTCTGGAATGTGGACATTGAATGAGACCTTAAATATATTGAATACTTACACAGCTTTTGGAGATTCCTGCAAACACAATGGCTGGTTTGTCTTGGACAACAAGATTTGCATCACATGTCATCTGTATACCAACACTCACATATGCATGTGCATTCTGGGAAAAGATAGACACGTATTAGACAAACAAACATGCTATAAAATCTATAAAGTAGCAAAAATCTCGAACTTTCTAAGTGTCAATAATTTGTAACTAAAGGCCTAGATGCTATTTATTGGGACAACTGTGACAAGAAAGAGTAGGAAAAAGACAAATAGAACAAAAGTACAAGGTCTCTAAAGATTAAAAAAAAAAACACAAGATATTGCAAATAAAACTATGCTGAAGTGTGTAAATATTTGTAAAGGGTTGAGTGAAAAAAAACTGTATCGGCTAAACATTTGTGTAGCAGATACAGTAGTATCAAACTTATTCTTCTATATAAAAGTACAGGCTATCGGTAATCTAATGATGTCAATGCTTTAATTATACCTGGCTCCTCTTGGCAACTTTGTAAAACTTGACAACTGTGTTGGCTGCACAACTTGGTAGAATAACATGGGTCAGGACCTTCCCAGCCATGTCTGTGGCCAGCAGCTGATTAGCTGTAACACTTGTGCTGCCATCTGTGAATTGAATATAGAGAATAATAGGTAAGTGTTGATTATAGATCAGGTTTATCATGTAAGGCTTAGAAAACAAAAAGCACAAGCCTTGGCGAGTGCTTTTTCGTTTTCGTTCCGAGCATGATAAACCTGATCTATAATCAACACTTAGCTATTATTCTATTTATCTCACTTTTTATTCAGTAATCCTTTTTATTTAAATAAAATTAGCTTAACTGGATAATTTCGCTGGATTAATGAGGTCATTTTGTCGAAAAAATGACGTCATTTCGTGCCGTGGTTTATAGCAGAAATTTAATCAACGGGGCTTTAATCAACCGAATTCGCTGTAAAAGTGGGATAAAACAATATTCAAAAAGATTTCTGATAAATCATATTAGATAAAATTTTAAACCTTCTTAGACTTCTCTCAAAGGCTAAACAGGCCAATGTATGGCAAAATATAGGAACTTTAAGCACTTTTCCAAGGAAAATATAGAAACAAGAGCTGTGTTTGTAAAACACAATGCCCCGTACTGCACTTTGAAACTGCACAGCAGCTATTTTAGAGAAAATTGTTAAGTCTAAGGCCCATAACTTTGTAAACAAGATGGCCCTAGAGTGCTCACCTGTGAAATGAGCTTGCCCAGTGGCATGATTTGAAAATCTTTGTCACATATCAAATATCAAAGCTGCATACTTTGTTGTTAAAGATAAACAAGGTTTTTCAAACTTTGACCTGGTCCATGTTGTTCAACAGACCAGAACCACTTTTGAACTCAACCAACATATCATTAACACAAACATTTTGACAAAGTTACATGAAGATTGGGCATGAAATGTGACTTCTAGAGTGTTTACAAGGTCTTTCTTTTTTTTGACCTAGTGACCTAGTTTTTGACCCAACATTACCCAGTTTCACACTCAATCGAGATATCATTGGGACAAATCTTCTGACCAAGTTTCATGAAGATCGGACAAGAAATGTGGCCTCTAGAGTGTTTACAAGGTTTCTCTATAGCCAAATAAGGAAAACTGCCCCGCCCACTGGCGGCCATGTTTTTCAACGGACCGGAACCACTTTTGAACTCAACCAACATATCATTAAGACAAACATTTTGACAAATTACATGAAGATTGGGCATGACAAATTACATGAAGATTGGGCATGCAATGTGACTTCTACCGTGTTTACAAGTTTTTTCTTTTTTTTTGACTTAGTGACCTAGTTTTTTAACCCAGCATGACCCAGTTTCGAACTCGATCGAGGTATCATTGGAACAAATCTTCTGACCAAGTTTCATGAAGATCGGACAAGAAATGTGGCCTCTAGAGTGTTTACAAGGTTTCTC